>JAQGDG010000537.1:0-119445 GCA_029844215.1 Przewalskia tangutica
GCGGTCGTGGCGAATATGAGATAAATTTGCGGATCTGGCAGATTCGATCCAGTAGCACCGTAGTTCACCGGCGAGCGATTTGAGACTACGGGACTTTACGAGTTGTAGCGCGATGTTACGTGGATCGGCGAGATGACCCTCGAGGAGTTTATCAAACGATTCTGGCCGGTCGTAAGTGATCGAGCCTCGAAGCGAGTCGGTGGTATTGAGTTGCGTCATTTGCGTGATCTGCGATCGGCCCGGTTTGATTCGTGAGCTGTCCCGGGAGAGCATGCACTTCGGCCCGTATGGGGCAGTTCTCAAGGCTTTCTTGCACATTTCTTGCCCGAGATGAGAGGGCTGGGTGATAGATTTTTCACGTTGAGGCGGGGCGGGCGGGCGGTTAGAAGTACAATGTGAGTTCGACTCGTTAACTTTCGGTATGTCCCATTGTAATGGGCGATATGGAGAATGAGTACATCGCTACGTCGCGGGCTAGATGATTACTTAGCGAGAGCATGCAGGTGTAGCTCTTGCGGGCATGGACATTGCCGCATGGCTTCATGCGCTAGGATGTGAGAACCTGAAGGTCGGCCGGAATGGCCGGGATCGGCGAAGAAGGGCGAGCAACGAGGTCCTTTGGTAACTTTCGGCGGGCGCCTCGGCCAGCCGAACTAGTTATGTACCTCGCCCGGTGCGAAGAGGTCCTCCGATCTTCGGGGCGTTCGGGGTATTCGGGGCGTCGGGCTCGAGGCTTGGTTGCGGTATCGTGGGTTCGCGGCCGGATTCATGTTTCCTCGGTGTGCCGCGATGTGGCGAGCGTCATCGAGAATGTCGTCTTTTTGCGGTGCTTGTTTTCTATGGCCGTCGGGGCCGTGTGTTGTCCTAATAGGAAGGATGCGACGAGAATGACTCGGCTAAGTCGATCGCGGGTTCATCGCCTTATAGCTATGCGCCTGCGAGGGATTATGGTTAAGCGACAAAGGAAAATGGCGGTTGATCACGGTATATTCTTACCCCTCTAAAGACTAGTATGCGTTGATGATATGATGATGTGCTAAGTATTATATTCGAGATAGCATTATGTTAAATTGTGATTTAAAGGCACAGTTAGTAAAGGTAAGGTTGGGGTACCTAGAAATTGTGAGCCTTAGAATATTATCGTGGAGACCTTAGATGCGGGTAGTCTGAGTAAAAGATTTTGTTACAATTGACCTTTGTAGTGCATAGTATCGTGGGGTATACTTGTGTGATAAGTCCACGGCGGTGTGAAATGAAAGAGGGTAGTTGAGCTAAGAAGACCGGCTAGGTTTTCGTAACTTGATTAATGAGATTATTCGGATCGAGGGAACAAGGTTTTTGCGTGATGGCGGTCGGGTTGCGGACGATCGCGGGTCAACCAGCGGCTTTGTTTTGTGGTGGGGTCGGTTCGAGGTGGTCACTTGGTGGTAAGTCGCGAGGGTGTTAGGCTGATTTAGTTAACACGTCGTCTGAGTTCGTGGATCTTTCGACCGATGGTCGGTAGATGAGGTCAGCCCTCTTGCCTTTCGGTCGGGACCGTGTACTCGGCGAGAGGTTATGCGAGATATTATATCGGGGAAGGTTGTAAAGTGCGAGGTGCTACTTTCACCTTATGTGACGGTGGAGCGGGTTGCGGCTATTTCTTTTTATGGAAGTTTTACGGCGGGGTTAGGAACTTCAGGTGAGTCTCGATGTCGCGTTAGCCTCGGGCGGTGTTTGAATTTGAGGTATTGTGAGGATTGTTGTCTCTGTTGAGGAAATGTTTTATGGCTACCATTTGATATTCGAGATGTGCGCCTTATGAATGCACTTGTAAGCGATAGTGTAGGTTCTTAGTCGATTGGTTCGATGTTGGCAAGGTTGAGATAGTTGGTCCGTGCCCGATCCGCGAGAATGTGGATAAGGTGAGGCTTATCGGAGGAGGTTTTAGCGGCTTCGAGTCAGCGAAGTCGTGCGGATGATGCGTCGACACTTGAGTTGAGGTTGGCGGTGGGTCTTCTTGAAGGTATCACCGGAAGAAGCGTGATGAGATTTTAGGCTGAAGCGATACTTGCAAATGTGGTAAGGTTATTAGGAAGAATTGGTATCACGAGGAGTGCGACAAGCAAGGAAGGAACAAACATGTGCTATTTTGTGGTAGTGGCATTGGCGACTGTTAAGAGAAACTTTATCGTTATCGGGTCTTGAGAAGGAACGTGGGCGAATGTTTCTAAGGAGGAGAATGTTATACCCGTATTTCAGTATGCGTGGGGCGTGCGTAGAAAAGTTTGAGCCTTAAAGTAGGCAGGGGCGAAAATTTTGTTCCATGATGCAGAAAAGAATCGTTTTTCGTGAAGCGTTTACAAGACTTGCGAAGGAAAATTACGGCTATGTCATTTCTATTTTTGCGGATTTTTCAGAGATGAAACATTTTGGACCAGCGGGAGGTGACATGTGTCACCCTCATATTGGGCGTTGTGATGGGCGGCGAAGTGGGCGATTTGAGGTCGAGGGTTGGTAGGATATTTGTGATATTTTGGTGGTAGATGGATAAGGTACACATGGGTAAATCCTTGCCCTACACTTGCCTACCACTTGGCTTCATCTTAGCCATTGGTTGGCCTATAAATACCTCTTTAGTTGATGAGTTATTTCATCCACATGAACATTTTCAAGTCTTGAAACCACTCTCCGCGGAGAGTTTCTGCGTCCATGACACCCTCCCCCTTTGTGAGGCCCCGGTGAAAGCCCCTCCCATGGCCAGAAAGTACCCACTGACCTTGAGGTTGTCTCGTAAAATACTACCCCACTCTCTTGGTAGAAATACTCTCCAGTATAGTTACTATTCCAAAATACCTTGGCCCAAATACCTTGTAGTATTCGAGTTACACTTATACTAAAGCCGAAATACTATTAATACTTCCGCTTGATCGCTAGCGAAACCTAAGGAAGATCTTCAGTTGGTTGAAGTATTAGGAAGAAGTTTAAGTAGAACTTCTAAGGGTTGTTTGGGCGGGTTGGAGCACCGGGTAGGAGCTAAACCTTGCTCGGGATCGACGTTAAACTTGGATAATTTTGGGCTTCAGAGGTAAATAATCCTATCCTTTATTGTATTGGAAATTACATCTTTGATTATATAGAAATGAATATAAGATTCATAGAAGAGAATTGAAATGTAATAGAAGGATATTCTGAGAAAAGAATTGAGCTGAAATCACGTCGGAAGAATATTAAAGAAGAATATTGATGTACTTACATGGGATTTGTATTTCTGATAGACTTGTGTAGCTTAACGGGTAGGGAAGTCTTTGCCCGATTTTCCATAGAATAGAGAACCTCTGCTTAGAATATTCTCTGAGTAGTCTAGACTTTGATAGTGGTATAAGCTTTATAGGTTGAATGTTCTGCGAGTGGCATGTCTTCTTAAAAGGTGGACAAGGCTAAGCGGGTTATAGTCGTGGGCGTTTTGCTAATAGTCGATAATCGTCGCGAGGTATGTGATTCTTCCTATCCTCTTGAGCATGATATTTTAAAGAATATATATATATAGCGGTGAGGCGTGCGTGTGTTAAGCTGAGCGTGGTTGTGCGGCAATGTCTTTTGACTTAAGCTGAATAATAAAAATCTTGAAGTATTCGAAAATTAAGAAACACAGTTTGAAAGAAGAGTAATGCTTGGTTTTAAAAGCTTAAGAGTTATACTAGCTTTATGGGAAGTTAGGTATAACGACTTAAGAAGATAAAAAGAATGGTTTATTAATTTTTGAAGTTAAGAACTTGATCTTAAAAGAGAAGAGACTTGACTTAAATGAATTAATATGAATTTTGTGTGAAACCTCGTTAAGTGAGTAATGAGTACTTGGTTTTAAAGGAATAATGTTTTCTTGATTTGAAATCGAATGAGTATCGACAAACCAACTGCGAGCGTTAATAAAGGGAAATGTTTTGACTAATTAAGTATTATTAAAGCCGATGAAACCTCATCTGCATAGAAGCTAAGATGAGACAAAATGATATTACATTTCTAGATCATAATTTGCTTTAATAAGATTGATTTTGAACAAGAATAACTTTACGCATATAAGGCATATGTTTCTCAAATTGTTTAAAGAAATTATATTCTTAAGTGATTAAGACTATGAACTCTGAAACCTTTCTAAAATAAGAGACTTAAAGTACTTGAAATTAGGCAAACTTCAACTTATGGAAAAGAATGTTGTTACTTGATGTTGAAAAGGAAAGTGTTTTGGTTTACCTAAAAATGTGAGTCACTCTATTTTAATACTACGGGTGTCGGGTGACCTTTATAAAAGAAATGGATCTGTTAAAAAGAATTTAACGTCACGTATACTTTGGGGTCGGGAACACGGACTTTGGCATAAAATAACCTTGAGTTGTGTGTAACTTGCCTATGCTTGTGGTGATAGCCTTTGTTGTGCAAGTGTTGTATTTCTATGCTCTGAGTCCCGTAGAGATGGGCGGGATCGTATTCATCGATTAACTTCAGAGTCCCGTGAGATGGTAGGGACGCGTATTCATCGATTCTTGGAGTCCCGTAGGATGGTAGGGACGCGTATTCCGTGATTCTTTACCGAGTCCCATGGGATGTGCGGGACGCGTATTACATGATTCTTTCTGGAGTCGTAGGATGAAGGCGGGACACGTATTCCATGCGATTTGTACCTAGGCTGCCGGCGGTGAGGAAGGAGTTCCACGGGCGTGAGGATGACTTGAGGCGTGAGTCACGACTTGACATGGCCTTTTATGTTGTGGCGTAGTTTGGTTATCATCACATGTCTCTGCTTTATATAGACTATTATGATTTCATTCTGATTTCTGATTTCACATGCTTGGTACTGTTGTCTTGACCTCTTGAGATGCGTTCATCTGCAGCGGTAGAAGTACATCGGTTGTAGATCCTCGCTCATGAATCCTGATTCGGCGTTTTGGGAAACTCCGTTTCTTGAGGCTTATCTTTTGGTATGTTACCGTGAGTGCAGCAGATTCTTGTACATTCGAGGTATGGCGGGGCCACTGTCGAGTCATAGTTGTTATCCTTTCTTAGAAGTGCAGTAATCTTGTTGTGGGCGAGTTTGTAAAAAGGATAAGCTGATCGGGTTTTTATGTATATATCTGACAAGCTGTTTTTGTTAACTTTGTTTATTTATCAAATCTCTTGTTACGTGTTTATGTTTTATTTTTGATTTTCTCGATGTTGTATCAGGGTGCCGGGGTAAGGCACGATCCGCGGGCAGGTTGGTCGTGACACCAGCTGTCCCGTTTTGTGGTGGACCACGTGTCTCATTGTTGTGGTGGACACTTGGTTGGAAGACTCACTCGCGTGGACCGAATCCTCACTTTACTTGCTTTAATATTGGCCATTGATTTCTTTATAAATACCCGCTTGGTTGCAGACTTTATTCATCCGTTAGAGAGTTTCAAAGGCAAAAATTATACTCCTCGCTTAGGTGTTCTCGTCGACTCCCGCTGTGTAGAAAAAATTCTTCAAGTGTTGGTATAGTCCCAAATACCTTATCCTAAATCCCTTGTAGTATTCAAAGTTATCGACATAAGAGCAGAATACTACTTTATTCGATAGTCATAAAATGAAACCAGGAAAATCTCATAGTTGGTTGAAGTGTTAAGAAGTTGTTTAGAAACTTCTAAGGGTTGTAAGCGGGTTGGGCGTAAGGAAGTGGAGCTAAGCGTTGCGAGGATCGACTTATAAAACTTGGATAATTTTGGGCTTATCGAGGTAATGATCTTTATCCCCCTATTGTAATTGGAGATTACATGTTGTAGTAATGTATAATTGAGTATATGATTTATGGAAGGATGATTAAAAGGAATTGAACTGTATTTACATTGGGTGTATTCTGATGAACTTGTAGTATTATTGTAGGGCGAGAATTGTACACGTCCGGTTAGACGTGTAATCCCCTCTGAGTTGTTGGCTTGGTAGTGGGCCTTGATAGTGGAGGTTAATAAACGTTTTATGGCCATTATAGGTTGAAGTACTACGAGTAGCGTATTCTACTTGAAGGGTGGAAAAGGCTAGCAGGGTTATAGTACTTTGGAGCATTTTGCTAATTGTCGATGTCGTCGCGGTATGTGAACCTCTTCCTATCCTTTCTAGCATGATTATTGTGAAATATATATAGTGCGGTAGACGCACGTGTGTTTAAAGGAATTTGATTTTCCTTTTGTGTCCTTGACTTGATTCCAAAGTTAAGTGACTTGTTATGAAATATTAAGGACTTGAATTATGTTAAAAAAAAGTTGTAAAACCTCACTCATGAGTAATGGGTGTGTGGTCTTTTAAAGAATAAAGTTATCTTGATTTCGAAAATGAGAATAGTTGTCCTTGGTTGGTTTAAAACATAAAGTGTTATAATAGCTTTATGGGAAGTTATTTATAACGACTTTATGAAAACAAAAGAATGGTTTTATCATTGGATTTAAAATGATAACTTGACATTTGAAAAGTTGGAGGTTGGTTTCCTTAAAAAGATATGATTTAAAGATTAAGAGACTGATTTTTTAAAGTAAAGAGACTTGACTTATAAACAACTTGATTTTGGGAAAGGAGAAGTAACTTGATTTAAAGGTATAGGTTACTTGTTTTTAAAAGAGTAAGACACTTGGTTTAAAAAGTATATTGCTACTTGACTTTAAAAAGGAAAAGTGTCTTTTGTTTTAAAGGAAGGTATGGTTTTTTCTTAAAATAGTTTAAAAAGGAAGGCATGCTTTTTTCTTAAGATTGGTTTAAAAAGAAGGTATGGAAATTGTTTTGGTTTACTTAAAAGATAGTTACTCTATTTTGATACTACGGGTATCGTGTGACTTTTGTGAAAGAAATGGATCATTTTTTTAGAGTTGAAGTATGTAGTACTTTAGGGTTAAAACCCGAATTTGTTGACATGAAATAAAAGTACCTTGTGTGAGTAACTTGACTATGATTGGCTTGTGATAGCCTTGTAATACTTTCTTGTTGGTTTGATAAGTAAACATGTTATGATGCTACGTGTGTTAGTGTCTTGTGACGTTTGTGTAAGGGGTTTTTCTTGTTGTGCTTATGTTGTTTAACGATAGCGATTATCTTTGTATTATATCACTTACCCCACGACTTGTTATCTTTGAGGTTAGCGCCCCGTCACGAGAATACCTCATGCGGGTCCATGTGACCTATGCGGAGCTGCGGGAGTTCGGGATGATCACTCGGGTGTGTTCTGGCCGTCACGAAGAATACCTCATGCGGTCCGTGTGACTATGCGGACTGCGAAGTCGAGTTGATCACGAGGTTAGCTACCGTCTGAGAATACCTCATGCGGACCTAGGTTGTCTATGCGGTGCGGAAGTTCGAGATTAGGCTTGCGTAATGATACTATGGGCGATTAGCCTTGCCCGATCGTTAAGCGGCTAGAAAAGACGATTCGTTATATCTATTTTGCTCTTGTTATGCTATGGCACTATATGCGGTTAAATTGATTGTTAAATGCGTATTTGTAATTGGTTTTAAAATGTTATGATTTTATTTGATACTTCTGATTTCACATACTTGGTACTGTTGTCTTGACCTCCTTCGAGGCTGCGTTCATACGCGGTAGAAGTCTGCGGTTGTCGATCCTCGCTCATAGGATCACGATTCGCGTTTTGGGAAGCTCGCGTTTATCAGGAGGCTTATCTTTTAGTATAGTCCTGTCGTTGTAGGTACTACATTCGGGGTATGGCGGGCCTGTCTGTCGAAGTTGTGGTTACATTCTTAGAAGTGCATGAATCTTGTTGTGGCGGGGTTTGCAAAAGGGATGCTTATTGAGTTTAATCATTTTTATATATATGCGAGAAGGTGGCCGTTTTGGTTGCTTTATTTTCTTATTGTATATCTTGTTTCATGTGTAAGTTTTATTTAGCTGATTTTATCGATGTTGTATCACTAGGGTGCGGGGTAAGGCACGATCGGGCCAGTAGAGTAGTGTGAGAATAGGAGCTAACGTTGCTAAGGATCGACTTATTAATCTTGGATAATTTTTGGGCTTATCGAGGTAATGATCTTTGTCCTTCTATTGTAATTGGAGATTACATATTGTAGTAGTTCATAATTAAGTATATGATATGTGGAAGGAAGATTAAAAAAGAAATAGACTGTTTAGGTTTATTGTGGGGCAGAATGTTACACGTCCAGTTAGGCGTGTAATCCCCTTTGAGTTGTTGGCTATTGATATCAGACCTTGAAAAAGGTGGAAAAGTACGTAGATACGGGGGAAGTGCTGCCCAATTTTCCGTAGAATAAGAAACTTTATACTTAGAATATTCTACGAAAAAGTCTAGACGTTTATAGACGTATTTGATTATTATAGGTTGATACTCTACGCGCGGCATATTCGACTTGGAAAATGGATTTAGCCGAGGAGGTATGTGATTCTTCCTATCCTCTTGAGCATGATTGTTGTGAAATATATAGTACGGTAGACGTACGTGTGTTAAATGAATTTAGTTTCACTTTGATGTCCTTGACTTGAGTTCTAAATGATAAAAACCTTGACATATTTCAAAAAGAGCGATGAATCATTATTCGGAAGGAAATTGATATTTGGTTTTAAAAAGAATATATTCTCTTGGTTTTCCAAACGAATGTGGTTGTTTTGAATTATTAAAAAGTATAAGTGTTATGATAGCTTTATGGGAAGTTAGTTATAACGACTTAAGGAAGATAAAAAGAATGGTTTACTTGTTTATAAAAGCCTTGTTATGATTTCTGAAGGTGTGGTAAGTTGGTTGATAAGTAAACATGCTAGGATACTACGGGCGTTAGTATCTTGAGACTTTTATGTGAAGGGGTTTTTCTTGTTGTGCTTATGTTGTTTACGATGAGCCGGTTGTGCTTGTATTATATCACTTACCCCCCTGACTTGTTACGTTGTTCATGTGCCGCGATTTAGCTACCCCCGATGCGAGGAATACCTCATGCGGGTCCATGTGACCTATGCGGGCTACGGTAGTCGAGAATCGCTCGGGTGTGTTCTGGCCGTCACGAGAATACCTCATGCGGTCCATGTGGCCTATGCGGTTGCGGGAGTCGAAGCCGCGGGTTAGCTACCGTCGAGAATACCTCATGCGGGTCCACGTGACCTATGCGGACTACGGAAGTCCAGGATTAGGACTCGCATAATGATACTAAGGGCGAATGGCCCTACTCCGATCATTGGCGGTCTAGAAAGAACCGGTTGGGTTACACCTATTTGCTCTTGTATATACTATGGCACTATGTACTGTTAATTGGTTTGTTTCATACATGTTTGTGGATTGGTTTTAGAATGTTATGATTTCATTTCAGTACTTTCAGTTTAACATACTTGGTACCTGTTGTACTGACCTCCTTCAGGGGGTTGCGTTCATGCCGCAGGTAGAGGTACATCGGTTGTTGATCCTCGCTCATAGGATCACCGTTCTGCTTTTGGGAAGCTCCGTTTCTCCGGAGGCTTATCTTTTGGTATGATTCCCTGTCATTGTAGGTTCATGTACATTCAGGGGTATGGCGGGGCCCTGTCCCATCATAGTTGTTATAAACTCTTAGAGGTCTGTAGTCTTGTTGTAAATTGGGTTTGTAAAGGATGTAACTGCCAGGCTTTGATTTTTATATATATATATATATGTTGAAAGGCAACCTTAGCGGTTAGCCTGTTTCTTATCTTACATTGTTCCATGTTTTTAAGTTTATTTTCCACTGGTTTCTCTGATGTGTATCTACTAAGGTGCCCGGGTAAGGCACCACTTGGCTTGAGGGTCGTGACAAAAGTTTAATCAGAGCAGTTAATCTTCTGAAAGTTTCTAGAGACCGTATCTAGTAGAGTCTTGATTATCGTGTTGTGCACGCTATAATCGAGGCTACATGATATTTAGGATTAGTTTCCATTCTTCTCACTCGAGATCGTGCAATAGAGTTGTGTTATAGGTTGAACTCCACATGACGTATTCTTATGTACCGATTATGCCTCGCTGAACAACAATGCGGCCCGAAGTGCAAAGCGGTGAGAGGCTGCTAGTAGAAACGCGAGAGGGTTCACGAGGCACGTGCCGATCCTTACACAGGTGATGCTTTAGGCGGCGAGTTCCGCAGCGCCGCCCGGACCAGCGAGTTTAGAAGCGTACAGTTGTCACGACCGACCTCGGGCGCGGCCAGTGCCTTATCGAGCACCCTAGTGATAACATATCGAGAGAAAATCGCGGAAATAAAAACTCATAGGCGTGAAACAATATAAAATAAGCAGGCTAACCAAAGCGGTCACGCTACGCATATATATCAAAATCGACGATTACATCCTTTACAAGCCCGACTCACATGATCTACAGACCTCAGAGTTTTTATAACTATGGCGGGACGGGGCCCCGCCGTACCACGAATGTACAAGTACCTATAATGGCGGGAATCATGCAAAGATAAGCCTCGAGAAGCGGAGCTTCCCAATCTGTGGCAGTGATCTATGGCGGATCGACAAAGGTGTACCTCTACCTGCGGCATGAACGCAGCCCCCGAAGGAGGTCAGTACAACAGGTACCAAGTATGTGAAACTGAAAATACTGTAATGAAATCATAACAGTCTATATAAAAAAAATAGGAGACGTGTATGATAACCAAACTGTTACACCCCGTAATTCAAGGACATTGTCACGACCCGTTCCGGGGCCCGTGACTGGTGCCTTACCGGGGCACCCCAGTAGTCATACATCAGAGTAATCAGCGGAAACATAAAGCAAGACATGAAACAATTTATAAAACAAGACACAGATTATGTGAGAAAACATCGCCTTCCGGCATATATATATAATCATGTTTTAGCAGTTACATCCGACACTGTACAACATGACTACAGACCTCTGAGAAATATACAACTATGGCGGGACGGGGCCGCCATACCACTGTGTACAAAACTATCTACAACAGGAGATCATACCAAAAGTAGAGCCTCGGAAGAGATGGAGCTCACGGCAGCGTAGAGATCCTAAGGATGCGGATCTAGCACACCTTGCCCTTACTGCGGCATGAGCGGCCCCAGGAGAGTCGATGCAACAGTACTAAGTATGCGAAAGCGTAAAGTACTTAAATGAAAACATATCATTTTTAAAACCGGTTTACAAATATGTGTGAAACAACCAGAAACCGCGCATAGTGTCACCTCAAACAAGAGAAACAATAGGTAAGCGTAATATGTCTTGTCTGGCTGCGAATGATCGAAAGCAGGGCCACTCGCCCACATCCTCGATGCAAGCCTAATCCTGAACTCGGTCGCGTAGGCCGACTTCGCGTGGGCGCGTGAGTATAACCCGCGTCGGTAGCTGCTCCTCGGCATCGATCACGGACTCATTGTCGCATGGCCACGTAGGCGCGTGAGGCATAACCCGCATACTAACACGGAACTCTCGTAGCTCGCGTAGGCCCCTGGACGCGTGAGGTATTCTCGAATCATGGTCCCCGGACACTTTGAGTCTACCGCGTCGGAGGCGACAACCTCGGTATCGTCTCGAGGTGAGTGATAGTACACTAACATAACGACTTATCTTTAAACAACATAAGTCAACAAGGATACTCGACTTATACAAGCGTTACAAGGTACTAACGCGGATAGCAACATGTCGTATCTACTTATCAAACCATCTTATTATTCTTTTCACAATTTCATATAAGTCATTAGAAATACATAGGCAACTTGTTTCTTTTATCAATCTTAAGTGGTTATACTTAACTTCCCATAAAGCTAGTATAACTCTTAAGCTTCTTGTTTGAAAACCAATTAATTCTCTTACGAAAAAAATGGTTGATAGTCCTTTTGAAATGTTTTGATTCTTTATTATTGAGCTTAAAGCGTGAGGCATTCTGTAAGTATTATTCGAGCTTAAGCGTGAGGCATTGCCGTAAGTATTATTCGATTAACACGTATGCGTCTAGTACTATATACATATTGTAAAATATCATGCTTTAGGAAGAATCACATACCTTCTCGCGAAATCCACGCGAGTCGAGTATGTCGCGAAGAATCGACTATAATAGTCACAGATATCTATCAAAGTCTAGACTATTACGTAGGTCATTCTAAGCAGAGGTCCTCGATTCTACGGAAAGTCGGGCAGCCAACCCTAGGTGAGCTATATAAGTCTCTTTGTGAACTTGATCTATGTAAAATGATTCGTATATTCTTCTTTTATACCCTTCTAAGGTGTTCAGTTCAATTCTATTCCTTAATAACCTTCTAAGTATTTATACTTATTCTTATTCTACAACGGTAAGTATTCTACAATTCAAAGAGGTTAGGATTAGTTACCTCGGTAAAGCCCGATAATATCTAGAAAAGTCGCGCTGAGCAGGTTTTGCTCTAAGTTGTATGCTCGAGAAACCTTAGAAGTTCTTCACAACTTCTACTAAGTACTAAGGTATTTGGGCTAGGGTATTTTGGGCATTATAACAATACAAGAAGGCAACTTTTCTACCAAGGGAGGGGTAGGTTTCGGCTAGGCTAGGGGTGGGGTAGCCTCGGCGAGCTTACGAGGGAGGGGGTGTGTTGGACAATTGCTTACAAAGGGAGAGGGAAGGATTTTTAGACTTGGAAAGCTTTTGTGGATGAAGAACTCTTCATCTCGAGAGAGTATTTATAGGTCAAGACATGGCCAACCAATGGCGAGATTTGAAGTGCTAGGCAAGTGTAAGGTCAAGATTAGGGCAAGTGTACTAGCCAACTTGCACACAAAATATCTAACCAACTTTATGACAAGGATGGTCATCCATTCGGCCCTATTGCGTGACAAGTCCACTGATGAGAGGGTGGCAAATGTCGCCTCTCGTTGGTCCAAAGTGTTCGTCTCTCGGAAAAATCCATAAAAATTAGAAATGACATAGCGAATTTATCCTCTGAAAATTGTGGAAACATTTCGTCGGAAAATTGTTAAGCTTTGTGAGTTGTGCCTAAAAATCGTCAAGGCCTAACTTTAAGACAAAACTTTTATGCGTATTCCTTTACGTACATACTGCAAATACGAGGTATAACATTCTCCCCTCGCCCGAAACATTACGTCCGAATGTTCCTTCCCTGAGCAGGATAACGATAAGGTTCTTCAAAACTTAAGCGATTTGCAAAAGCCACCTTACCTGGCCATGCAACACTTAGGCATAAGCGATAATGAAGATTTACAAGTAGGAAAGTGAATTACGGAGGGTGGGAGCGGTGAGGATATACGCCTCGTGTCCTCGCCGGCTTCCGTCGTCATCTCCTGAGCTCGTTCGCCACGAGACTTTGGCGGAAGCCGCGTCCTTCGTCGCGAGCGCCTAACGGCGATCGATTATCGCTATGGGAATCTCCTCATCGATAACCCCTCGGTCACTGGACATCGTCAATCGGATGTACCACAGATGGATCCGATACATCTCGCCGGCGTAAACGTGAAACACCGGATGCCTTTGCCTCCGGATCGGACGGCGGATCGACTCATAAACAACCTTGCCTGCCTGCGGACAATGCGAAGCGGCCCGATGTACCTTGGTGAGTTTCCTCTTCCGAATCTCATCGCACCGCCGTGGGTGGCGCCTTGAGAAAACCCAATCATCATTGCAAACTCCGGATGTCGCGGCGATGATCTGCATCGACTTACGTCGACTACGGTGTCGATAGCGCTCGGATAAGCCGCATATCGGCACTCTTTGCACCGTCTGGTCCCAGCTATTACCTCGCCCTCGAACCAACCTATAGGCGATCTGCACTTCCTCATACAAGGCCTCGCCAAGGCGCCGTCGAATCTTGGAGTGGTAGCTATTATTATCGCGAACTCAACTAGAGGCAAATGATCCTCGACTACCGCGAAGTCAATAACGGGCTCGCGACATATCCTCGAAGTGCGGATAGTGCGCTCTGCTGTCCGTGCATGCGTGGATGAAATGCGGTGCTCGGGCTCACTGCGTCCACTAAACCCTGCGGAAGGACCTCAGGAAGTTGGCGTAAGCGGGCTCCTGCATGCGATATGATCGAAGTAGGGACTCCGTGCGATCGGCGATCTCCGGATGTAAAGTCGGCGTAATCCTCGGTAGAAAAGTCGTCTGACGGGAAGAAAGTGGGCTGATTTAGTCGACTGTCGGCGATAACCCATATAGAATCATGTCTCACTCACGAGTGCGAGGTAATCCTGTGATGAAGTCCATGTTGATTACCTCCGGCTTCAGTCGGGATCTCATCGCTGTAACAAACCACGGTCTGCGGTGCTCTGCCTTCACTGCGACAACCGCGGGCGAGCTACGAACTCTGGCGTCCTCTTCAAGCCATCCGCTGATACGGATCTAAGGTGCGTGGTACATCTTGAGTCGACCTCGGATGGATGAAATGCTTGTAGTGTGCTTCCCCAGAACTGTGCGAAGTCACGAAACATCTGGAACACACAACCTGCCCTCGAACCTTAGCACCCGTGGTGCTACCTCAAAGGACCGCGCCTCGCGAAGAGTTGTATCGCGATGTCGAATCAAAATTTGGATCCTCGGCTGTTGCCTCTTCGCCTCGCCAGCGATGGAAGACTCGGCAACCTCGCGAACTCTAACCCATTGCTATCGAATCAATCAAGCGGACACGAGGCTCAGCTAGCGGTGCAAATTACGAACCATGTCCACTTCTCTCTGTTGCGCACGTCGATGGGCTCCCCGTCGACTACGACTAAGGCGCATACGCCTGGCGTTGGCCTTGCGGGTAGTGCGAGGATGTCACGTCGTAATCCTTAAGCAACTCTAACCACCGTCTGCGCCGTAAGTTCGGCTCCTCTGGTGAAGATATCTTGGAGAGCTCTTGTGGTGCGTAAAAATATCACGTGAACCCCGTACAAATAGTGCCTCAGGATCTTGGCGTGAATCACGGTGCGACTCGAATCATGGGTGGGGTAGTTTCTGCGTGTTTCTTGGTGTCGGGATGCGTATGCTATAACTCTGCCATCTTTGCGTCAACACATCCCAACGATGCGGCGCGTCGCGATACGACATAACCATCTGGACCTGCGGAAGAGTAGAAGCGAGGCGATGCGTCGATCTACCTTCCGGCTGGAAACCACGCTCCGAAGCATCGGTCCGAAACTTGCGCCTTACGAGTCGGCCTAGTCAATGATGCGAAGATAAACAAACTTCTCCACGAACCGCCGATAATACCTGCGAGGCCCGAGCTGCGAACCTGCAGCCGGAGTAGTAGGTCTAGGCCAAGTCATTGCACCGATCTTGGTGTATCAACCACGAATGCCGTCGGCCAGCAATATGCCCAGCGCCGCGAAGTCAAGCAAAACTCACATTTGGAAAACTTGGCGTACAGCTGCTGATCTGGAAGCTATCGGCCTGATCGCCAATGCTCGCATGCTCTGCTCTGGCGAGAATAAACCAAGATATCATCGATGAACACTATCCAAGCGTGTCGAAAATGGTTTGAACACTCGGTTCATCAAATCCATGAATCTGCCGGAGCATTGGTCGACCAAAAGACATGACCACGAACTCATAATGCGTCTGGGTCGGAATGTAGTCTGGGGCATCCGCCTCTCGACTACTTTGATGATAGCGATCGCGGATCAATCTTGGAAAACATCTCGCGCCACCATTGTCGAACAAATCATCAATCTAGTAAGAAGGTATCTGTTCTTAATGGTCACCTTGTTGTTTGCTGTAATCAACACACGTGCGCGGCGTCGTCCATTCTTGCGAATAATACGGCGCTCCCGGGGAGAAACACTAGGCCTAATGAAGCCGCCTCTAGCAAATCCCTAAGTGATCCTTGACTCTCTCGGCTTCGGCGGTGCCGTTACGTATGGCGGAATGGAAATAGTAAGTATCGCAATTCTTCTCCCATACAAAACTCGATCTCATCTCGGGAGGATACGGGAGGTAAATGCAGGCACGTGCGGGAACTTCGACTCTGGGCCAGCGGAAAATCTGGTGCGCGACGATATCAAACACCGAGCGAGATGGTAGATATACCCACGCACCATCTTCCTAGCCGAGGTAGGAAATAAACCTACCACCGGCGTCTGGTGCTCATCGCTCGACAACTCGCTCGGAGCTGGAACCGTACTATTCTCTCTGCGGTCTACATTGGCGTGGCGAAGCTAGCCAATCCGTCCCCGTGATCACATGAAGTCAATCATCTCCGACTCTATCAAGTCGGCGGTCGGCGGCGTAAATGATCACGGACAGCTACATATACGTGAGCTACCCGAATCACCCAGCTGGCGTAGCTACCTCGAAAAGGGTCTATGGACTCGAGCTCTATCCCTATCCTACTAGCAACAAGGGGAGATATATAGGGCCAGTAGAACCGGATCTATCAAAGCATACATGTCAAACCGAGCCTGATAAGGTACATGGCGACATCGGTGAGGCCTCACGATCTGTCGGTGGACAAAGCATAAATGCGGTTACGAGGACCGCTAGAAGCTGAGACGAGCCACGGCCTCTGCGCGACCTGTGACCCGTGGCACCACGCCCTCGGGCGAGTAAGCTGTAGGAGATGATGAGCGGCAGCGAGAACGAAGGTGAGCCTACCGCGTAGCGCCCCGGTCGGACGATCCTCGCAAAGTGACCTGCTGGCCACAAGCGTAACAAGATCCAAAGTAGTACCACACTTCCCGTAATGGGATCTGCGCGTCGGCCACAGCTGGGGTGGTCGTCGGCGATACCTCTGCTGCGGGCGTCACGAAGCCACTGGGCCGCAGTGCGCCCTCAGCGTGGGTGTGCGGGCGGTGCGGGAGTGCTCTGTCTTTGGTGTGGTGCGAATCTAGGCTAGCTGAGCGCCCGCCCACGATAACCACGAGAAGACCCTCAGTCACGGCCTTAACCTGCTGTCACGTCCGTCGTCGACCTCTGCGCTCGCCGCATCGAGGCGTGAGCTGCGTGCGGGTAATGTCATGCGGTGGAAAACCCCGCACGTGACTCGACCATATAGTCGTCTAGCGGTGACATAGCGGTGCACCTATCCTCATATCTGCTACGATCTTTGGGACATATCGAGCGATGAATCAAACTCGACATTGTACTCACGGCGGTCGCGTCCTCTGCCTCGATGGTAAAAATCTATCGGCCGCGCCCTCGCCGTCTGTGGGCAAGAAGTGAGTGAGAAAGCCTGCGAGAACTCATCCCAGTAGGCGAGGCGCGTGCTCTCCGGGATAACTCCGTAGATCAAACCAATCATTGCGGTATCGCGCGGCTATGTGAACCAAAGATCACGGACTCGGTCTCGGCGCCACGATCACTCTCAAAATCCTCTGAAGGCGGCGGATGAACTCCTGCGGATCATCCTCGGCCTCGATCCGTAAAACTCCGTGACTCTGACTCGAAGTCGTAGCCTCGGCTCTACTGCCGGGTGAGCAGCCAGGTGCGGCCGGCTGGGCTGGCCCAGGCTGCGCGTCCGGCCTCTGCCGTATCGGGCCTGACTTTAGCCAAGGCGGGCCGTCTCCTTGTACCCTAACTCCTCCGCCCGGTGTGGGGCGGGAGGTGTGGGTCTTGAGGTCTCTTTGGGGCGTGGCGTCATAGAACTCGCCGTCTACGGTATAGACAGGCACGAGCCCTCGTGACTCTGGGTGTCTGCTAGCGAGTCCTGCCAGTGCCGCCACGGGCGGGTTGCCTGCGTGGAGAGCATAGCGTTCTGAGGAAAGGAATACGTTAGAGGGTCGACCTATAACCGCGGCTAAAGCCACGATCTCGGAATGAGAAGAAGCGAGCAATCCTAAATATCCTATAGCCTCACGATTATTGGTGTGGTGCGACAGCGATGTCTGGTGCCTTACCGGGCACCTGGTGACACAACATGGTGTCGGAACATAAAACAACGTGAGATAGCGAAATATAAAACAATAACAGTTGCCTTTCGGCGTATATATAACCATCAACTCTTTACAAATGAGCGACAATCCTTTTTACCAGCCACGCGCAGGACCTCAAGAATGATCGACCATGGCGGGACGGGGCCTGTAAGCACCTCTGACGGGGACTATACGTGATAAGCCTCGGAGAAGCTTCCCAATGACGTGACCACGAAGCGAGGCTGGATCGGCTGATGTACCTCGACTGCGGCATGAGGCGAAAATTATATGAGTAACTAAAAATAAATCGTAAATGAAATCATAGTAGTCTATACAAAGCGGGAGACATGTATGATAGCGAGCTCTGGATCACCGTAAATAGCGATCGTGTCAAGTCGAGGACTCGCGCCTCAGTCGTCGCTCGATTTAACAATGGGTCTCACGCCAGCGCATCAATCGTGCGTGGAATACCTTCCTCTTGCGGTTTATGATATCAAGCACCGAGGAATACTGCGTGAGCGCGAGTCCCGCTGTGTCCTAATAAAGCGCGAGGTAAATCTGAAGGCATAGCCGACTCTAACACCAGCGGTGCAGCAAGGTCATAAAGCGTATCATAAGATCTGTCTGGCCGTCGCGTGATCAAAGGCGGCCGCTTGCGCGATATCTAATGTGCGCGTCTAGTCCTGAAGCTCCGCTGACTCGCGTAGGCGATCTCGTCGGCCGCGTGAGGTATTCCCGCGTCGGTGGCTCTCCGGCGTAAATCCACGGACTTCCAGTCGCGTAGCCCTGAGACGCGTACCCGTAAGGGCGCACGCTAACTGGAACTCGTAGCTCGCGCATAGGCCCCGGGACCGCGTAGGTATTCTCGAATCATGGTCCCGGACCGCTGAGTCTACCCGCGTGGGGCGGCTTAACCGGAATCATCTCGAGATGAATGCCACAATACTATCATAACGTGATAGTTAATAAGCACAATCAAGGAAACCCGCTTACAAACATCACGAGATACTAACACCGTAGCGTCCTACACGTTTACTTATCAAAGCAACGAAAGTATTACAAGGCTATCACAAGGCAATCTGATCAAGTTATTCACCTGGTACTTTCTACTAACAAGTTGTATCTATCCCCAAAGTACTTCACATTAAAATCAAAAAAAGATCTGTTTCTTTCACATAAGTCACCTGATACGTAGTATAAAATAGAGTGGTATCCTTTTAAGAAAACCAAAACTCTTACCTTTGTAAAATCAAGTAACAACATTATTTTCCAAGCGTCCAAGTTTGCCTAATTTCAAATGTTCCGTTTCTTATTTTAGAAAGGTTTAAGTAGTTCATAGTCTTATTCATTTAAGAATATAATTCTCTTTTAAACAATCTGAAACATAAGCCTTATATGTGAGTAGGATATTCTTGTTTATAACAATCTTATTCTGACCATGATACAGGAAATATCATTTTGTCTAAATCTTAGCTTATGCGGATGGAAGTTTCTCTTTGGTTTTAATAATACTTAATTATTCAAAACATTTCCTTTTATCAGCAGCTGCGATGGTTTGTCGATACACGTTCGATTTCGAAATCGATAAGCATTCTTAAGCGTTATACCTAACTTCCCATAAAGCTAGTATAACTCTTAAGTTTTCAAACACCAAGTATTACTTCTCCTTTCAAAATGATTCAAAAATCTTTTGAAATACTTCAAGTTCTTTCTTATCATATAACAAGCGGTTATAGTTCAAATCGATTACCTTTTAAAAACCACGTGTATTTTCTTACTAACATAAAGGCTGTTATAACCGACTTCCCATAAAGCGTTATAACCTTTTATGTTTTAAACCACTCAAACACATTTAGCACGTATGCGTCTACGTCTTACATAGTTCCATATCATGCTAGAAGAGATAGGAAGAGGTTCGCATACCTCGCGGCGATATCGACTCATGTAAAGCGCTCAATGCTTGGCGTCGGCTACCCCAAGCCGCGTAGATCGCGCCGCTGCGTAGTCATTGACCTATAAGGCCACGGCGACATTAACATTTAGATCTCGTCGTAGAACATTCTGAAAATTGGCGCCTCCCGCATGGCGTAAACCTCTCCTCTGTCGGTAGCTACGAAGCCAACCGGGGGTTATAAATCTAACCACTGCGGTACAATTCTACTCACGGTACTCTACGCAAGTCTCATGTCTGATCTATGAAATTACGATTCGATTCTTGAGCTTAAGTCGAGGACATTGCCCTGAAGCTATGTTGATTATATATATATATAGTATACTTTAACTATATATTCTCTGACATGTAATATCGATTACAAAAGGGGACAAGATAGTTACCTCGATAAGCCCGTAATTATCAGAGTTTAATGTCGATCCTTAACAAAGTTTTAGCTCGACTCAGGCGCTCGACCATTCTAAACCACGCCAGAAGTTCTAACCAACACACAATACTCCACCGGACTATGGAGATTTTCCTAGGGTTTCGGTTTTGTGACTGACGGGAAGTATAATAGTATTTCTGGGCTTTTGTATAAGTGTAACCTTGGGAATACTACAAGGTATTTGGGCCAAGGTATTTGGACATTATAATGATACTAGGAGAGTATTTCTATACCACAAAGGGGTATTATCTGAAAACAACCTAGGCTAGGGGTACCCATTTGTGACTCTAGGAGGGGGCACTCTCGGCTAGCACCACAGAGGGGTGCTCGGCCTGAGGGAGGCCGGCGAACTGACCTGAGGAGGGAGAGGATTTTACACTTAGAAACATTTAGGAATGGATGAAGAATTCATCAAAGGGAGAGGGTATTTATAGCCTGAGCCGAGGCCAACGATGGCGAAGATCTGGCCAAGTGGGGCAGAGTGGAGGGCGAGATATGCCCAGTGCCCGCAGACCTACTCGCCAAAACCCTGCAAATATCTGCACAAAATCAGCAAGACTTGCTCGTTGATCGGCCTAGCCATGAGTCCGCTGGCGAGAGGGTGCCAAGTGTTGCCCTCTCGTTGGTCCAAGCGTTTCGTCTCTCGGAAAAATCATGAAATACTAAATGACATAGCGTAATTTACCGCCGCAAGTTAGGTAGAGCGTTTAGTCAACGACTCTAGCAGGGTGTTGTGCCAAACATATTTCGGCCCGGGTGCCACGTGGGGTGACACGTGTCCAGGTTAAATCAAAATATTTCGTTTAGAAAATATCCAGCGGCCAAAATCTCAAAATCAAAGCGGGCCCAAGCGTAAATTTCTCCGTGGGCCCAGCGTGACCATTCAGAAAATAAAATTCCATAATTCTCTAATATTCGGAAGTCAGAATACCGAATCGGGAATCAATTCCCGTTAACGAACCTTTTCCTTCAGCAGGAAACTTTTAGTGGAAAATTCGCCTCTTTCTTCGCTCGATCTTTGCATGCGTATTCTGTGCGTGCGTCCTCGCATCGTACCACGGGACTACGGGGGCATAACATTCTTCCCTCCTTAGAAACATTCGTCGAATGTTCCTTCTAAATCTCAAAACAAGCGTGCGCGATATAGTCTTGCTCTTATACTTACGAAACAATCTGCCATACACGGCGCGAAATACTGCGCAACATACTTATATCCAAGTCTCTGAGGAAAACACCTCTATATCACCACAAATACCTCTTCCGGGGTCAAAATATACTTCCTTAGTCGCGATACCACTTTTGTCACTTTGTCGCGAGCCTTGCTCGGCGACCCGACAAATGGTGCCGGGAACAACTGCGATCCGGAGGATCGTACCTCGAACTCTTACCACGTTACGTCGGCGGTTTCCAAAACTCGTCACACCTAGCGGGGTGGTACTGAAGACCGGCGTCGGCTTTGAACTCTGGCGTCGTCGCCGATTATCCATACGATTTCTACGGTGCGAACTTCTTACAGACAAGTTTCGCACTATCCACGATCTGCTGGAACAAGCTGAACCAACTAAGCGAACCTTGCCAACATCAGACCAATCGTGGCAACACACTTCCGCCCTGAAGGCTTGGCGACATCGAACGAAATGGTAGCTTAAACACTACCTCGCGAGACAACAATCCCATGACTATCCGCGAAATCGAACAGCGGCGAAGCGAATGCGGTCTGAGACTTACGAGTTCTTAACACATGCAGCAAAACTTCGAAACAAAAGCAGTAGTACCACAGGCTCGTATGCGTCATAAGGTGAAGGTAGGCACCGTGCAACCTTACAACCTTACGATAACCAACGGTAGAGTAAAGCGGTCACGGCCAGAAGAACGCGATGGGCTGCCCCGTCGGCCCGACCAGTCGAGCGCATCCACGAACTTCATCTTTGGTTAACTAAACACGGGCCTAACACCCTCGTGACCCTACCACAAGGCGGGACCACACTGACCCGCGCGTACGCGGCGGGTTGACCCGCGTAGCCTCGGCAGGCCGGCGTTGCGCAAAACACTAGCTCGAAGGAATAATTTCACAAATCATATTACGAAAACCTAGCGGTCTTCTGCTCGACTACCTTCTTTCAAATCACGCTACTCGGGGACTTATCCCACGAACATAGCTCACGTGCACTATGCACTCCTATAAGGGTCAAACGTAACACTACGCCTTTCTCGAGATGGCGCACCTCCAAGATGCATGCGTATAACACTCTAAGGCTCCACCTTCTCTGTCCCCAAAATCTTACTCGGTTAACCCATGATTTCTAATCACAACTACCATTCTGCTATCGAACATAGCACTTAAGGTATACTCGCGAAAGTTCTGAAGGACGCTTCTTTCACAGCCTCTTACCTGCGTCCTTGGTTAACGTCGATCTCACGTTTTTGACTGCTGTACATAAGCGTACGAGGCCATGCTCAAACCAATGAAGAATTACTCTTGCCTGACCTCTCTTAGGTAGTCGTGAGACTCGTGGTACGTCGGTGTAATCTCTGGTAGCCAAATCCATAGCTAATGCGTGAGTCGCCTCTTGCAATCTATATTCTTTGTTCGATCATTAGGCGAAGGTTCAAATATCATGGGCCGATGAGCTGCCGTCAGCGTGCTAAACTACGATGGGGCTAGTGGCGTCGCGAAATCCCGAATGAAGCACTACCTAGGTAATGATTGGCTGTGCCCTCGCCACCTCTGAACTCTACTCGCGACTCCGCCGGTGCGCGCCTCACAGGCGGGTTGCCTGCGCGGAGGCATAGCGATAAGAAATAATTTAGTCGGAGGTCGACTTACAACCACGGCTCTGAGGCGCGATCTCGAGTGAGAAGAATGAAACCAATCCTAAATATCCTATAGCCTCACGATTATTGGTGTGGTGCGCGGCGCCCGATAATCGAACTCTGCGGATACGATGCGTAGACAACTTTCAGAGATTAAGCGCTCACGATACCACTTTTGTCACGACCGGCCCGGGCGTGGTGGTGCCTTACCGGGCACCCTAGTGACCTGACATCAGTGTCAGTGAACATAAAACAACAACGTGAGATAACGAAATATAAAACAATAATGCTGTGAAAACTTGCCTTCGGCATATATATAACCGTGACTCTTTTACAAATGAGCGACAATCCTTTTTACCAACCACACTTGTGCGGTACTACGGACCTCACAGAATGATCGACCATGATGGCGGGGCGGGGCCGCCAAACCACGAATGTAAACACTTACTCTGACGGGGACTATACGTGATAAGCCTCGGAGAAGCGGGCTTCCCAATGAGCGTGACCACGAGGCTAGGATCGGCGGTGATGTACCTCGACTGCGGCATGAGCGGCCCCGAAGGTCGATCTGGCAGTGCAAGTATGTAAAACTAAAAATAAATCACGTAAATGAAATCATAGTAGTCTATACAAAGCGGGAGACATGTATGATAGCGAACTACTGGATCGCGTAAATAGCGATCATGTCAAGTCGGGGACTCGCACGCCAGTCGTCACTCGATTTAACAATGGGTCTCACGCCCGCATCAATCGTGCGTGGAATACCTTCGCCAGCTGCCGCGATTTATGATATCTGGCACGAGAATACCGTGAGCGGGTCCGCTGTGTCTAATAAAGCATGCGGGGTAAATGCGAAGGCATAGCCGACTACTGCACCAGTACCAACAAGGTCATAAAGCGTATCATAAGATCTGTCTAGGCCGATCACGTGATCAAAGGCGGCCAGCTTGCGCGATATCTAATGTGCGGCGTCTAGTCCTGGAACTTCCGCGACTCGCGTAGGCCAATCTCGTCGGCCGCGTGAGGTATTCCCGCGTCGGTAGCTACTCCGGCGTCGTCACGGACTTCCAGTCGCGTAGCCCTGAGGCCGCGTACCCGTAAGGGCAGCGCGCTAACACGGAACTCTCGTAGCTCGCGTAGGCCCCGGGACCAGCGTGAGGTATTCTCGAATCATGGTCCCCGGACCGCTGAGTCTACCCGCGTCGGAGGCGGCTTAACCGGAATCATCTCGAGATGAATGCCACAATACTATCATAACGTGATAGTTAATAAGCCTGATCAAGAAACCCGCTTACACAAACATCGCGAGATACTAACACCGTGGCGTCCTAACACGTTTACTTATCAAAGCAACAGAAAGTATTACAAGGCTATCACAAACCAATCTGATCAAGTTATTCACACGAGGTACTTTACTGCTAACAAGTTGAATTATCATCCCCAAAGTACTTCACATTAAAATCAAAAAAAAGATCTGTTTCTTTCACATAAGTCACCTGATACAGTAGTATAAAATATAGTATTTGTCCTTTTAAGAAAACCAAAACTCTTACCTTTGTAAAATCAAGTAACAACATTATTTTCCAAGCGTCAAGTTTGCCTAATTTCAAATGTTCACGTTTCTTATTTTAGAAAGGTTTAGTAGTTCATAGTCTTATTCATTTAAGAATATAATTCTCTTTTAAACAATCGAAACATAAGCCTTATATGTGAGTAGGATATTCTTGTTTATAACAATCTTATTCAATGACCGTGATCTAGGAAATATCATTTTGTCTAAATCTTACATGCGGATGGAAGTTTCTCTTGGTTTTAATAATACTTAATTATTCAAAACATTTCCTTTTATCAATGACTGCGATGGTTTGTCGATACATTCGATTTCCGAAATCGATAAAGCATTCTTAAGCGTTATACCTAACTTCCCATAAAGCTAGTATAACTCTTAAGTTTTCAAACACCAAGTATTACTTCTCCTTTCAAAATGATTCAAAAATCTTTTGAAATACTTCAATTCTTTCTTATCATATAACAAGCGGTTATAGTTCAAATCGATTACCTTTTAAAAACCACATGTATTTTCTTACTAACATAAAGTTGTTATAACAACTTCCCATAAAGCGGTTATAACACTTTATGTTTTAAACCACTCAAACACATTTAGCACGTATGCGTCTACCGTACTACATAGTTCACACGTATCATGCTAGAAGAGATAGGAAGAGGTTCGCGTACCTCGCGGCGATATCGACTCATAGCAAGCGCTCAATACTTCGGCGTCGGCTGCCGCCAAGCCGCGTGATCGCGCCGCGTAGTACGTGAACCTATAAGGCCACAGTGCGCTTATTAACATTTAGATCTCATCGTAGAACATTCTAGAAAATTCGGCCTCACATGACGGCGTAAACCTCTCTCTGTCGGTAGGCTGCGAAGCCAACCGGGGTTATCATCTAACCTAGCGGGTACAATTCTACTCGCGGTACTACTACCTGAGTCTCTTGTCTGGTCTATGAAATTACAGTTCGATTCTTGAGCTTAAGTCGAGACATTGCCTGCTATGTTGATTATATATATATATAGTATACTTTAACTATATATTCCTCTGACATGTAATATCCGATTACAAAGGGGGACAAGATAGTTACCTCGATAAGCCCATAATTATCAGAGTTTAATGTCGATCCTTAGCAAAGTTTTAGCTCGACTCGGCGCTCGACCAGCTCTAAACCACCGAAGTTCTAACCAACCTACACAATACTCCGGCGGACTATGGAGATTTTCCTAGGGTTTCGGTTTTGTAGTGGGAAGTATAATAGTATTTTACGGGCTTTTGTATAAGTGTAACCTTGGGAATACTACAAGGTATTTGGGCGAGTATTTGGACATTATAACAATACTAGGAGAGTATTTCTATACCTGACAAAGGGTATTATCACGAAAACAACCTAGGCTGGGGTGCCCACTAGCAACTACAGGAGGGGGCCTTCTCTCGGCTAGCACCCACAGAGGGGGTGCTCTCGGCCCACGAGGGAGGCCATGGCGAACTCAACACTGAGGAGGAGAGGATTTTACACAAACATTTAGGAATGGATGAAGAATTCATCAAAGGGAGAGGGTATTTATAGCACAAGCCAAGGCCAACGATGGCCAAGATCTGCCAAGTGGGGGCAAGTGGAGGGCGAGATATGCCCAGTGCCCGCAGACCTACTCGTAAAACCACCAAATATCTACAAAAAATCAAGCAAGACTTGCTCGTTGATCGGCCTGCCACGTCAAGTCCATGACGAGAGGGTGCCAAGTGTTGCCTCTCGTTGGTCCAAGCGTTCGTCTCTCGGAAAAATCCATAAAAATACTAAATGACATAGCCGTAATTTACCGCCCGCGAGTTAGGTAGAGCGTTTAGTCAAGCGACTCTAGCAGGGTGTTGTGCACAAACATATTTCGGCCCGAGGTGCCACGTGGGGTGACACGTGTCGCCCCGATTAAATCCAAAATATTTCGTCTTGAAAATATCCAAAGCGGCCAAAATCTCAAAATCAGCGGGCCCCACAAAGCGTAAATTTCTCAGTGGGCCCAGCGTGACCATTTCAAAATAAAATTCCATAATTCTCTAATATTCGGAAGTCAGAATACCAAATCAGAATCAATTCCCGTTCACGAACCTTTTCCTTAAAACCGGAAACTTTTAGTGGAAAATTCGCCTCTTTCTTCGCTTTCGATCTTTACATGCCGTATTCTCGTAAATGCGTCGTCCTGCATACCACAGGACTACGGGGCATAACACTCTGAGACCTCTGAAATATACAACTATGGCGGATGAGCCAGCCGTACCTGGCTGTCTGAAAACTATCTGGCGAGGAGATCGTGCAAAGTAGAGCCTCGGAAGAGATGGAGCTCACGGCACAGCGTAGAGATCCTGAGGATGCGGATCTAGCACACCTTGCCACTGCGGCATGAGCGGCCCAGAAGTCGATTACTGTGGTACTAAGTATGCGGCCTTAAAGTACTTAAATGAAAACATATCATTTTTAAAACCGGTTTACAAATATGTGTGAAACAACGAGAAACGCGCATAGTGCCACCTCATAAACAAGAGCAACAATAGGTAAGCATGTCGTCTTGTCTGAGGCTGCGAATGATCGAAAGCAGGGCCACTCGCCCACATCCTCGTTCTGCAAGCCTAATCACGGACTCGGTCGCATGGCCAACTCGCGTGGGCGCGTGAGGTATAACCCGCGTCGAGGTGCTACTCCTCGGCATCGTCCTGGACTCATTGTCCGCATGGCCACATAGGCGCGTGAGGCATAACCCGCATACTAACACGGAACTCTCGTAGCTCGCGCCGAGGCCCTGGACCCGCGTAGGTATTCTCGAATCGTGGTCCCGGACCGCTAAGTCTACCGCGTCGGAGGCGACAACCTCGGTATCATCTCAAGAGGTGAGTGATAGTACACTAACATAACGACTTATCTTTAAACAACATAAGTACAACAAGGATACTCACATACAAGCGTTACAAAGGTACTAACACGGATAGCATGACGTGTCGTATCAAACCAAATGTCTTATTATTCTTTTCACAATTTCATATAAGTCATTAGAAATACATAGGCAACTTGTTTCTTTTATCAATCTTAAGTGGTTATACTTAACTTCCCATAAAGCTAGTATAACTCTTAAGCTTCTTGTTTGAGAAACCGATTAATTCTCTTACGGAAAAAAATGGTTGATGAGTCGCTTTTGAAATGTTTTGATTCTTTATTATTCGAGCTTAAGCTAGTGAGGCATTCGTAAGTATTATTCGGGCTTAAGCGTGAGGCATTCTGTAAGTATTATTCGATTAACACGTATGCGTCTGCGTACTCTATACATATTGTAAAATATCATGCTTTAGGAAGAATCGCATCATACCGCGAAATCCACCGAGTCGGTATGTCGCCTTGAGAGAATCGACTATAATAGTCACGAATATCTATCAAAGTCTAGACTATTACGTAGGTCATTCTAAGCAGAGGGTCCTCGATTCTACGGAAAGTCGGGCACAACCCTACCGGTGAGCTATATAAGTCTCTGTGAAAGCAGTCACATGTAAATCTGATTCGTATATTAACTTCTTTTATACCGCATACAGGTGTTCTGATTCAATTCTATTCCTTAATAACCTTCTAAGTATTTATACTTATTCTTATTCTACAACGATGAAGTATTCTACAATTCAAAGAGGGTTAGGATTAGTTACCTCGGTAAGCCCGATAATATCCTAGAAAAGTCGGCGCTGAGCGAGGTTTTGCTCACAAGTTGTATGCTCAGAGCCTTAGAAGTTCTTCACAACCTACTAAGTACTAAGGTATTTGGGCTAGGGTATTTTGGGCATTATAACAATACAAGAAGGCAACTTTTCTACCAAGGGAGGGGGTAGGTTTCGGCTAGGCTAGGGGTGGGGTAGCCTCGGCGAGCTTCCGAGGGAGGGGGTGTGTTGGGCCAATTGCTTACAAAGGAGAGGGAAGGATTTTTAGACTTGGAAAGCTTTTGTGGATGAAGAACTCTTCATCTCAAGAGGGGTATTTATAGGTCAAGACATGGCCAACCAATGGCCAAGATTTGTAAGTGCTAGGCAAGTGTAAGGTCGAGATTAGGGCAAGTGTACCTAGTGACTTGCGCATGAAATATCTAACCAACTTTATGACAAGGATGGTCGTCCGTTCGGCCTATTGCGTGACAAGTCCACCAATGAGAGGGTGGCAAATGTAAGCCTCTCGTTGGTCCAAAGTGTTCGTCTCTCGGAAAAATCCGCCAAAAATTAGAAATGACATGGCGGAATTTATCCTAAAGGCGTGGAAAGCGTTTCGTCGGAAAACTGTTCGCTTTGTGAGTTGTGCCTAAAAATCGTCCAAGGCCTAACTTTAAGACCAAACTTTTTGTACGTATTCCTTTACGTACATACTCTGGAAATACGGGGTATAACAAACATGTTTAAGAGAATGTAAGTAAGGAATACAAGACTTGAAAAGGGTACGAAAGGAAGAATTGTTTTTAAATGAAAAATCTTAGAGCGTCGGAAAGGAAAAATGTTCGTTGAGAGAATTGGATTCTCAAAATGCATTAATTGAGGATTATGGAATGTATTAGCATTATGGAAATTTAATTTTCTGGTTTGGTCACGTGGGGCCCAGCAGAAATTTTACGTTTTGTGGGACCATGAGGTTCTGAATTTTATGGGCGAATGGGAGGCGACACGTGGCACCCCCATTGGTCTTGGATGAATTGGAGCAAGGGTAAGATGGTCATTGACCAAGGTAAAAGATTAGTCTTGCTAGCGTGATATTATTGACCCGAGTCGACATCGACATTTATTTAATTAATGATCTTCGTCGAGCCACGCATTTGTTATAATCTTGGCCGCCGTTGTATTATATATACATAACTAGTGCAAGACTAGCTCTTGACACTTAGAAAAAATCACAACACTCTTGTTCTTGAAAGGAGCTCGCGGGTTGGTCGAGTTCCACGCAAAAGTTTTTGCAATTGTTGTCCATTATTCGCAGACTTTAACTTGAGGTCCCTAAGGGTATTGTATGGATATCTCAATAGAGAGATTTCGGAAAAACGGCGTTTTCACATTAGTCGCAAGGCGAAAACCTAAGGCATTTTCATAGGTTTTGATTGGAAATGGAAGAGAAGTTGGTTGTGAGCTTCTAAAATCTTCTAATAGCGGATTGGAGCGTAAAGGAAAGGAGCTAAGGATTGCTAAGGAGCGACTTTGAATCTTGGAAATTATAAGGGCTTGTAAAGGTATAATTCTTGTCGTTTTAGTAATTAAGATTACTTATTGTTGTAGCTATGGATATTAGCAAGTATGAGATATATATTATGAAGTTGATAAGTGTTATGGATATTGGAACCCTAATCCGAAAACTAGTATGTTTAGCCTTAAGATTACAATTCAAGTTGATTATAAGTATAAGTCGTCACATGTTATATATTGAAGGAAATTGTAGTTGTTGAAGTTGTTTATGACTATATAACATGTTAGACCTAAGAACTTGGATTGGAAAGGAATTGGAAAGTTTGATAAGTTGTTGCACCTTTTGGCCGAAAATGGCATTGTATTGTGGACTAGTTTGATATCAATTGTGGGGCGGAATTTTACTCGTCTTGTAGGCGTGTAATTGTTACACCCCGTAGTTCCAGGGTATGTATGTGGGGACGTACGTACGAGAATTCGACATTTAAATTAAAAGGAAGAAAGATGTGAATTTTTCGACGGAAAAGTTTCCGGATTTGTGAAGGAAAAAGGTTCGTTAAAGGGAATTGGATTCCCAGATTTGGTATTCGGACTTTTTGGAATATTTGAGAATTATGGAATTTTATTTTCGGATTTGGTCACGTGGGGCCCACGGGAGGAATTAACGGTTTGTGGGGCCCACTTTATTTTCGAGATTTTTGGCATTACGGATATTTTCGGAAGATGAAATATTTTGGGCCAGTAGAGGCGACCGTGTCACCCCGTGTGGCCCTATGGCCGAATTTAAGAGAGCCTTGGGCGGTTTGTGGGGGACAGTGGCAAGCCATTTGTCCCGTTTTGTGGTGGACATTTGGTTGGTAGATTACCAGCGCACGTGTCCCCGATCCTCACCTTACATTTGCTTTAATCCTAGCCATTGGTTGGCCTATAAATACCCCTTATGTTGCAAGACTTAATTCATCCCACACTTGAAATATTTTCCAAGGCAAATTCTCCCTCCCTCCCTTTGTGAAGCTCTCGTCCAAACCCCCCCCCACCTTATGTAGAAATTCTTCAATAGTTGTGGTATAATCCCAAATACCTTAGCCTAAATCCCTTGTAGTATTCCAAAGTTATCCCAACATAAGAGCCCGGAAATACTACTTTATTCCAATAGTCGCAAAATGAAACCCTAGGAAAATCATCATAGTTGGTTGAAGTGTTAAGAGAAGTTGTTTAGAAACTTCTAAGGGTTGCTTGGAGCGGGTTGGAGCGGAAGGAATTGGAGCTAAACGTTGCTCAGGATCGACTTATAAATATTGGATAATTTTGGGCTTATCGAGGTAATGATCCATGTCCTTCTATTGTAATTGGATATTACATATTGTAGTAGTTTAGAATTGAGTATAAGATATATTGGAAGGATGATTATAAAGAATTGAACTGTATTTACATTGGTGTATTCTGATGGACTTGTAGTATTATTGTGGGGCGGTGTTGTACGTCAGGTTAGGCGTGTAACCGGCAGGTTGTTGGCTTGGTAGCGGGCCTTGATAGAGGAGGAGATTTATGTGGTTACGGGGGGGGAGGTGCTGCCGAATTTTCCATAGAATAAGGAATCTTGTACTTAGAATATTCTACGAAGAGATCTAGAAGTTGATAAACGTTTTATGGCCATTATAGGTGGAAGTACTACGAGTAGCGTATTCTACTTGAAGGGTGAAAAATGCTAGCAAGGTTATAGTACTTGGAGCATTTTGCTAATTGTCGATAATCGTCGCGAGGTATGTGAACCTCTTCCTATCCTTTCTAGCATGATTGTTGTGAACTATGTAGTACGGTAGACGTGTAACCCCCCTTGGAGTTGTTGGCTTGGTAGCGGGCCTTGATAGAGGAGGAGATTTATATGGTTACGGGGAGGTCTTTGCGAATTTTCCGTAGAATAAGGAACCTTGTACTTAGAAATGTTCTACGAAGGGATCTAGAAATTAATAGACGTTTTGTGGCCTTTATAGGTTGAAGTACTACGAGTAGCGTATTCTACTTGAAGGGTGGAAAAGGCTAGCAAGGTTATAGTACTTGGAGCATTTTGCTAATTGTCGATAATCGTCGCGATGTATGTGAACCTCTTCCTATCTTTTCTAGCATGATGTTGTGAACTATGTAGTACGGTGGACGTACGTGTGCTAAACGAATTTTGGTTGTTTTAAAACATAAAGTGTTATAATAGCTTTATGAGAAGTTAGTTATAACGACTTTATGTAGGTAAAACAATGGGTTGTTGTTTTTAAAAGATAAGAGACTTGACTTATATTTGACTTGTTATGAAATGTGAAGAACTTTAATTGTGTTAAAAAGTGGTGAAACCTCATTCGTGAGAAATGAGTACTTTGTCTAAAAGAAAAGGAAAAGGAATAAGTTATATTGATTTCGGAAAATGGGAATAAGTATCGAACAAGTCATTGCAGCGTTAATAAAGGAAAAAGTAACGACTATTAATTATATTAAAACAAGTAGAATCTTCCATCTGCATAGAAGCTAAGATAAGACAAAATTGTATTACATTTTATAGATCATGGCTACTTTAATAAGAATCATTATATACAAGTATTAATTTTCTTAAATTCCAAAGTAAGGAACTTGATTTCTAAAAGAAAAGAGACTTGAGGAATTGAAGAGTTTTTGGTTTAAAAGAAAGGCATGGTTTTTTCTTAAATGGGTTTAGAACATAAAGTGTTATAATAGCTTTATGAGACTTGACTCACAAATAACTTGATTTAAAAAGAAGGCATAGTATTGTCTTGGTTTATTTAAAAGAAGGTATGAAAATTGTTTTGGTTTACTTAAAACAATAATTACTCTATTTTGGATACTACGAGTGTTAGTATCGGTGGCGTTGGGAAAGAAATGGGTCTTTTTAAAAGAATTAAAGTATGTAGTACTTTGGGGTTCTTATCACGACCGACCGGGCATGGCTGGTGCCTACACAGGCACCACTTTGGTATACATCGAGAGAATAGCGGCGGAACATACCTGACTTATAAAATGCTTGAACATAAAAATAGCAGCTGGCCGATAAGGCCACCTTCGGTACAATATACGCAATAAAACAGTACATTTTTTCTTTACAACCCAATCCACAAATGTGACTACAGACCTCTAAGAATAACAACTCTGGCGGGACAGGGCCCGCCGTACCTGAATGTACAACGGCCAGGCAATACCGGGGATAAGCCTCGGGAATAAAGGAGCTTCCGACAAGCTGAGCAGTGATCCTAGGCGAGGATGAACAACGTACTCTACTGCGGTATGAGCGCAGCCCTAAGCTCGATTAACGATTACCGCGATTGCCTTACTAACAATGAGAGTAATCAAAGTATAGGTAGCAAATCCGCGGAAGCAGGTGGGCTAGCGATCTTGGGGATTTACCGCCGTTTATACTCTTACCACAGGCGGTGGTATAGCGATCTTGGGGATCTACCCGCCGGATATACTCTTACCTGGAGAAGGTGGTAAAGCAGTGGTATAACTATCTTGAGGATCTACCCTCGGATATACTCTTACCTGTCTCAGTGACCATCAAACAAAACATAAGCACTCTGGCCTGTCATCTGATAAGTAAGCGGTTAAGAAATCCCAACTTCTTATTAGTCTTATTCATATACACTCTCATTTTAGTTTACCTAAGGCACTAACATGTCATTATAAAATCAGGAGTTTAACCCGAAGTACTACGTGCTTCTATTCTTTTAAAATGACTCATTTCATTTAAACTTCCAAGATACTAATAAGTAGTATCAAGTCATAACTACGTTTTAAGACAAGTCACAATACCTTTGTCAAGACCCGAACCCGGGCCCGTGACTGGTGCCTTACCCCGGGCACCCTAGTGATACAACATCAGAGAAAACCAGCGGAAATAAAACTTAAACATGCAAAATAGACATGGATCATGATGAAATAAAATAGGCCAACCAAAGCGGTTGCCTTTCAGCATATATATATAAAGACATTTGAGCGATTCTGATCCTTACAGCCACACTTGTGCATTACTGGACCTCTAGATTTATACAACAACTATGATGGGGCGGGGCCGCCGTACCACTGAGCGTCAGAACTTACGGACTCGGGGTAAGATACCAAAGATAAGCCTCGGATGGAGCGGAGCTTCCCAAAGCGAAATGAGATCTAGCGGGGATCGACAGCGATGTATACTTACTGCGGCGTGAGCGCGGCCACGAAGGAGTCGATCTGGTACCAAGTATGGCGTAAAATCGTAAATGAAATCATAATAGTCTATAAGCGGGAGACATGTATGATAACCAAACTACGGTACACGCATACTTGATTATATCAAGTCGAGTCTCGCGCCGCGTCAATCACGCGTGGAGTACGCTTCGCTGCTGGCGATCTATGATATGATAACAACAAGACAATAATCCAAATGGGAGGATAACCGTGCTCTAAGCATGGTGTCTGTATTTCCAAAGGAAAAAAATAAGACAACATTCCAAATGGAAGCATACCCGTGCTCTACGCATCGTGTCGATGAGTCGAAGGAAACGATAAGACAACATTCCAAATGGAAGCATGCGATGCGCTCGCGTCGTGTCGGTATGTCGAAGGAAACAATAAGACAACAAGCGGTAATCAAAATGGAAGCATGCGTGCGCTACGCGTCGTGTCGATATGTCCAGCGATTAACAAAAGTAACCATCAGCGAAGCGTGCGAGTGGAATTTATCGTCACTGCGGTCATGTCGATAAGTTCTCAACAAGTCAACGACCCTCTGTCGAGAGATGCGATAGTATAGAAACACAATTCTTGCACAACAAAGGCTATCACAACAAGCGTAGCGAGTTTCACAATAACAAGCATGGCGAGTTTCACAACAAGCATAAGCAAGTTTATACCTGACTCGAAGTACTTTCATTTTTGCCCAGTCAGGGTTTTAACCACTAAAAGTACTACGTCGTCAAATTCCTTTTAAAGAGATCCATTCCTTTTATAAAGTCACGATACCGTAGTATAACAAAATAGAGTGACTTATATATTTTAAGTAAACCAAAACAACTTCCGTACTTTCCTTTTTAAAACCAAATTAAGCGACACCGTACCTTCTTTTGGACCAAAACACTTCTCTTTTTAAAGTCAAGTTACCACGTTAAAACCAATGATAAAACCTTTCTTTTGTTTTTCATAAGGTCGTTATAACCAACTTCCCATAAAGCTGTTATAACACTTTATGTTTAAACCATTTTAAGACAACACAATGCCTTTCTTTTCCTAAAGTTCGGTTTGCCTAATTTCAATTACACGAGTCTCTTTTTAGAAAAGTTTCATAGTTCAATGTCTTAATCTCTTTTAAAACAATTGAGTAACATATGCCATGGCGTAGTAGGTTATTCTTGTTCATAATCAATCTTATTAAGCGACCATGATCTAGAAAATGTAATATCATTTTGTCTCGTCTTAACTTATGCGGATGGAGGTTTCTCTTGGTTTTAATAATACTTCATTATTGATACATTTTCCTTTATTAATGTAGCTGCGGTGATTTGTCGATACACGTTCTGATTTCGAAATCGGTAAAACATTATTCACTTTAAAAAACCACGTACTCATTACTCATGAATGAGGTTTCACAAAACCGTTTTAATTCACTTAAGTTAAGTCTCTTATCTTATAAGATTAAGTCTCTTAACTTAACATCGATAAACCATTTTCTTTACCTCTCTTAAGGCGTTATACCTAACTCCCATAAAGCTAGTATAACTCTTTTTAAAACCTTTAAAACCAGTGTTATTCTTAACTTTTAAAAAAATGGTTTCTTATCATTTGAAATACATTCAAGGTTCTTATTATTGGGCTTAAGTCAAAGACATTGCCGTACAACTACGTTCAATTAGCACACGTCGTCTACCGTACTATATATTATTCGGGCTTAAGTCAAAGACATTGCGTACAACTACGTTCGATTAGCGCAAATGCGTCTACCGTACTATATATTGTCGGGCTTAAGTCGAAAGACATTGTAGTACTATATAAATATCTTCCTTTAAAATATCATGCTCAAGAGTATAGGAAGAATCACATACCTCGCGACGATTATCGACTATAAGCAAAGCGCTCACGGCTATAACGGCTGGCACGGTCGCTTCTAAGTAGCCCGTACTCTTGCGAACATTGACGATAAAGGTTATCGATCTCTGTATATACAATCCTATGTAAGCCGCAGTTTAACTTCTACTTATTTTCTTACAGTGATTTGATTCAAGTCTTTTACGTAATATCCTTACATTACTGTTCAATTCTTCTTATGAATCTTATATTCATTTCTATACTACTACTGATATGTAATTTCCAATTACACTAGAAGAATGATAGTATTTACCTTGATAAGCCCAAAATTATCCGAGTTTAATGTCGCTCTGAGCAATGTTTAGCTCTACTCAAGTGCTCAATCCTCTCCAAACAACCCTTAGAAGTTCTGCGCAACTTCTACTTAACATGACCGACTATGAAGGTTTTCCTTGGGGTTTCGTTTTTGTGGTGAGGAAGTATAATAGTATTTTACGGGCTTTTGTATCGTGTAACCTTGGGAATACTACAAGATATTTGGGCCAAGGTATTTGGGCATTATAATGATACTTGGAGTATTTCTATACCACAAAAAGGGGTATTTATACGAGACAACTAGGCTGGGGGTACCCTCGGCGAGCCATGAGGGAGGGTGTGGTGGCTCTCGGCGGCTCGACTAGGAGGGAGAGGGACAGCTCACACTAAGAGGGGAGAGGGACAGCTCGCACTAAGAGGGGAGGAGGGAAAAGCTCACGCTAAGAGGGGAGGATTTTTAACACTTAGAACAATTTAGGATGAAGAAGTTCATCAACTTAGAGGGTATTTATAGGTCAAGCCATGGCCAACCAATGGCGAAGATCACTCAGTGTAAGGCAAGTGTAGGGCTAGATTTGACCATGTGTACCTTATCCGTCTACCATGACTTGCACAAAATATCCTACCTACTACATTGCCCCAATTCGGCCAAGCATTACCGCCTTTTCGTCGATGTGAGGGTGACATGTCACCCTCCGTTGATCGACATGTTCGTCTCTCGGAAAAATCCATAAAAATTAGAAATGACATAGCGGAATTTTCCGCCCGCGAAGTTTAGTAAAGCGTTTAGTCGAAAAACGACTCCTTTCGGCACTTGTGCCCAAATTTCGAAACTTGTCAATTCTTAAGGCAAAAATTTATCGTCGCCCTCACGTACATACTGCGGAAATCTGGGGTATATCATTCTCCTCGCCCGAAACATTCGTCGAATGTTCCTTCTGAGTGGATTACGAAGAAGATCTTAACGATTTGCAGCGCCACGCTGGCCACGAACTAACACCGTTCTCTTCGCCCTTACTCGTCGTGCCTCGCCGAACGCGAACTCTTCTAGTATCGCACCATACTTGATCATTGCTTGATTTCCAATACTTTGAGTCACCGCCTCGAGCTTGGTCATCTTACTAGCCTCGATCTTCCAAGGCCATTCCGGCCTTCACGATCCGCTTATGGTCGAACATATCCACGAACTCATCGATGGTCATCTAAACACGGGCCTAACACCCTCGTGACCCTACCACCTGGCGGGACCACCCGGTGACCTACCGAAGCGGGCGCGGGTTGGCCCTCAGCGTAGCTGACCGACCAACACGCGTCACGCTCTTGTTCCCGTCCGGAACAATCTTACCTCTGGTCGAAAGCTACCACTTCCATTGCACGCTGCCGGGGACTTTATCACGCAAAGCGTTCTAGGCATAAAAATGCGCTCGACGAGGATCACTTGCAATCACGGTACTCGAGGCGGCGCACATCTAAGGTCTCAGTTGTAATATTCTAAGGTTAAATCATTTTCTCACCCTCAACTTACCCTTCTCACTGGGGTTCTACGTCACATTTTAGCACATAGCTATCCGAACATAACACTAATCACGTCATCACGACATCAATCATACAAAACTCTAGAGGTTAAGGATATACGAAAATAGGCGGTTGAGAGGGCCGCTAAAGCTGAGAACTTCCACGCGACCTCTCAGTGGCCGCGGTGTATGAACGATACTGCACGGCTATGGAAGGTGAAGAACCCATGGCCCGATCCGTAATCTGCTATCCTTCCAGCGCTACCCGGTCGGGCAGTTTCTCCCAAAATGGCCTGCTGTCGCATGTAAAACAAACTCCGGACTAGCGCGACCTCCACGCTGTGGAGTCTACCACAGTGATCCTGTGAGGTAGGGTGGCTTGGTGGTTAACACCCTGCTCTCCGAAAATCTGAACCGCCTTGGAGCCACGACTGCTCCTGAAAACTCTGGGCGCTCTGAATATTGTAGAGGACCACTGCATGCGGCGGAGGCGCATAACTGGTCTGCTGAGGCGATGCGCCTCGAAAATCACCAAAGGACCTGCGATTCGGCCTCTTACCTGGCGACCTTGGTAATTCCGTCGATTTCTCGCTCCTGCCTCGAGTGCATAGGCTGCGTCGCGGGCGATGTCCGTACGGTGAAGAGCTACACCGAACAACTCTGCTGGGTAATCGCCGAGCCACGTAACATATCGGTGGACTCGATCCTCCGTACTAGCTACTAATGCGAGGGCGTCTGGGCGATGAGTCGAACTCCACATTGTACTCCATGCCGTCGCGGATTACGCATGACACCAAAAATCTGCCGGCGAGCCTCACCAAATACGTAGGCGGCGAAGTGTGCGAAATGCCTTTGAGAACTTCGTCCCATGGCGGAAGTGCATTCTCTCCGGGACGGCTCGCGAATCAAACCGATCATTGCGGTATCACGCGGCCGTCTGCGAACCAGGACCAGCGGCTCGGTCTCAGAGGCCTTGATCACTCTCGTGATCGCTGTAGCTGCCGGATGAACTCCTGCGGATCATCCTCGGGCCTCGACCCGTAAAACTCTGGCGGGTTACACCTCGAGAAAATCCGTAGTCTCAGCCATGCGCTCGGGGTGAACTACGGGTGCTCACTGGGGAGGCTGCTGCGTCCGACATCCTCAAGTCGGCCTGACCACGGCCATTAATTGGGCCATCTCGCGTAACCCGTCTCCTGCGGCTGTGGGGGGAGGCTCGAGTGCGTGGTCTCTGTAGAGGCTGCCCATTTGCTCTGCTCGTATCTCTCTGCTTTGCCTTGCCATACGGGGCCGGGTTGCCTTGCGCGGAGGCATAGCGGTAAAAAGCGAGATCGTCGAGAGGGTCGACTTACAACCACGGCTCTAAGGCACGATCTCGGAATGAGAAGAATGAAACCAATCCTAAATGTCCTATAGCCTCACGATTATAGATGTGGTGCCTGACAAAGCGATAATCAAGACTACTGCTAGACAGTGCATGTAGACACTTTCAGAGACTAAGCGCTCACGATACCACTTTGTCAAGACCAGAACCGGGCGTGGTGGTGCCTTACCGGGCACCTAGTGATACAACATCGAGAAAACCGTGAAATAAAGCTTAAACATGCAAAATAGACATGGATCATGATGAAATAAAATAGGCCAACCAAAGCGGTTGCCTTTGACATATATATATAAAGACATTTGAGCGATTCACAATCCTTACAGCCGCCCGCAGCGGTTACTGGACCTCTAAGATTTATCTGACAACTGCCGGGGGATGGCGGGGCCCGTACCACTGAGCGATACAAGAACTTACGGACTCGGGGTAGCATGCAAGATAAGCCTCCGCGGAGCGGAGCTTCCCAAAACGCTGAAATGAGATCCTAGCGGGATCGACAATGGAGTATCTTACTGCGGCATGAGCGGCCGAAGTCGATCACAACGGTACAGTATGTGGCGTAAAATACGTAAATGAAATCATAATAGTCTATAAAGCGGGAGACATGTATGATAGCAAACTACGATTACGCGCATATGATTATATCAGTCGGTCTCGCCCGCGTCAATCACGCGTGGGTACCTGTGATGCATGATATGATAACAACAAGACAATAATCCAAATGGGAGCATACGTGCGCTCGCGTCGTGTCGGTATGTCGAAGGAACAAATAAGACAACATTCCAAATGGAAGCATACGTGCGCTACGCGTCGTGTCGATGAGTCGAAGGAAACAATAAGACAACATTCCAAATGGAAGCATACGTGTGCTACGCGTCGTGTCGATATGTCAAGGAAACAATAAGACAACAAGGCGGTAATCAAAATGGAAGCATGCGTGCGCTACGCGTCGTGTCGGTATGTCAGCGATTAACAAAAGTAACACTATCAGCGAAGCGTGCGTGGAATTTATCCGTCAACCGGTCATGTCGAGTAAGTTCTCAACAAGTCAACCGACCCTCTATCGAGAGATGCGGTAGTATAGAAACACAATTCTTGCACAACAAAGGCTATCACAACAAGCATAGGTGAGTTTCACAATAACAAGCATAGGCAAGTTTCACAACAACAAGCATAGGCAAGTTTATACCTGACTCGAAGTACTTTCATTTTTTTTGCCCAAGTCCGGGTTTTAACCCTAAAGTACTACGTACGTCAAATTCCTTTTAAAGAGATCCATTCCTTTTATAAAAGTCACCCGATACCCGTAGTATAACAAAATAGAGTGACTTATATCTTTTAAGTAAACCAAAACAACTTCCATACTTTCCTTTTTAAAACCAAATTAAGGCGACACCATTTTGCTTTTTTGGACAAAACACTTCTCTTTTTAAAGTCAAGTTACCACGTTAAAACCCGATGATAAAACCTTTCTTTTGTTTTCATAAGGTCGTTATAACCAACTTCCCATAAAAATTTTATAACACTTTATGTTTTAAACCATTTAAGACAACCTGATGCCTTTCTTTTCCTAAAGTTCGGTTGCCTAATTTGATTACCGAGTCTCTTTTTAGAAAAGTTTCATAGTTGATGTCTTAATCTCTTTTAAAACAATTGAGTAACATATGCCATAGGCGAGTAGGTTATTCTTGTTCATAATCAATCTTATTAAGCGACCATGATCTAGAAAATGTAATATCATTTTGTCTACGTCTTAGCATGCGGATGGAGGTTTCTCTGGTTTTAATAATGCTTCATTATTGATACATTTTCCTTTATTAGCTGCGATGATTTGTCGATACACGTTCGATTTCGAAATCACTAAAACATTATTCCACTTTAAAAAAAACCACGTACTCATTACTCACGAATGAGGTTTCACAAACCCATTTTAATTCACTTAAGTTAAGTCTCTTATCTTATAAGATTAAATCTCTTAACAACATCGATAAACCATTTTCTTTACCTCTCTTGCGTTATACCTAACTCACATAAAGCTAGTATAACTCTTTTTAAAACCTTTAAAACCAAGTGTTATTCTTTTTTAAAAAATGGTTTCTTATCATTTGAAATACATTCAAGGTTCTTATTATTGGGGCTTAAGTCAAAGACATTTGCGTACAACTCGTTCAATTAGCAGCGTCGTCTCTGTACTATATATTATTCAGGCTTAAGTCGAAGACATTTGCGGCTACGTTCGATTAGGCGTCGTCTTACTATATATTATTCGGGCTTAAGTCAAAGACATTATATAAATATCTTCCTTTAAAATATCATGCTCGAGTATAGGAAGAATCACATACCTCGCGGCGATTATCGACTATAAGCAAAGCGCTCACGGCTATAACGAGGCTTTGGTCCGCGCTAAGTAGCCCGTACTCTTGCGAACATTCAACCAATAAAGGTTATCAGTCTCATATACGATCCTATGTAAGCACAATTTAACTTCTACTTATTTTCTTCAGTGATTTGGTTCAAGTCTTTTTAATATCCTTACATTCTGATTCAATTCTTCTTATGAATCTTATATTCATTTCTATACTACTACGTATGTAATTTCCAATTACACTAGAAGAACGATAGTATTTACCTTGATAAGCCCAAAATTATCCGAGTTTAATGTCGCTCACGAGCAATGTTTAGCTCTACTCGAGTGCTCGATCCGCTCCAAACAACCCTTAGAAGTTCTACATAAAACTCTCTTTGCCAACACCGTATGAAGGTTTTCCTTAGGGTTTCGTTTTTGTAGTGAGGAAGTATAATAGTATTTTTGGGCTTTTGTATCGTGTAACCTTGGGAATACTACAAGATATTTGGGCGATGTATTTGGGCATTATAACAATACTTGGAGTATTTCTATACCACAAAAAGGTATTTATACGAGACAACTAGGCTAGGGGTACCTCGGCGAGCTTCACAGGGGGGAGGGTGTGGTGGCTCTCGGCCAGCTCAACTAGGAGGGAGAGGGACGAAAGCTCACACTAAGAGGGGAGGATTTTAACACTTAGAACAATTTAGGATGAAGAAGTTCATCAACTTAGAGGGTATTTATAGGTCAAGCCATGGCGACCAATGGCGAATCCTCAGTGTAAAGGCAAGTGTAGGGCTAGATTTCAACCATGTGTACCTTATCCATCTACTGTGACTTGCACACGCTTGCGCGAAATATCCTACCTACTACATTGCCCCAATTCGGCCCATTTCGTCGATGTGAGGTGACATATCGCCTCCGTTGGTCTGATGTCCAACGTCTCGTCTCTCGGAAAAATCCATAAAATTAGAAATGACATGGCGGAATTTTCCCTTTAGTAAAGCGTTTAGTCAACGACTCCTTTCGGCACTTGTGCCCAAATTTGAAACTTGTCAATTCTTAAGGCAAAAATTTGTCGTCGCCTACGTACATACTCTGGAAATACGGGTATAACACTTTTAGAAAAAAACATTTCAAATCAAGTGACTTCTTTCTTTTAAAACCTTAAGCAATTGATGCCTTTAAATCAATTTGCCTTCGTTATTTCAAGTCATTTAACATACTTAAATTACTTAGAGTAAACCACTCTTTTATTAACTTTCCATAAAGCTATTATAACCGACTTCCCATAAAGCGTTATACTAGCTTTATACATTAACAACTTACATACTTCTTTATAACCAAGAGACTTAAACTTTCCAACAAAACAAGTATCAATAATACTTTGAAGTCTCTTAACTTTTGAAAACCAAGATATCCTTAATATTTAAACAAGTGAGTTAACTCCTAACTCAACCAACTTGGACATTCTTAAAATAAGCCAAGGATATCAAATAGACTAGATTGTCAAAATCTTGTCGTCTCCGTACTATACATTTACAACTTATTCATGCTCGAGAGATAAGAAAGTTCCACATACCTCTTGGTTTAATCCCTTTAAGTCGTTCGTCGTAGTATGTCCTATAATGACCGTAAATCGTCTATTAACTTCTTACTTCGCGTAGAATATTCCAAGTGCAAAGTAAATTCTATGGAAAATCGGACACTTCCTTTGTTTCTGTCACGACCGAATCCGGGCCGTGGTGGTGCCTTACCCGGGCACCCTGGTGATCTGACATCGGAGAAAATCGGCGGAAATAAAAACATGAACATGAATTAGAGACAAGCTAAATAAGCAGGCCAACCAAAAGCGAGTTGCCTTAAATCGTATATACATAAATACCGAACAATTATCCTTTTACAAACCACACTTGTGATTACTCTGGACCTCACAAGATTTTTACAGCTATGGCGGAGACGGGGCCATTGTACCACAGATGTATAAGAATCTCTGACTCGGAGTAACATACCGCAGATAAGCCTCAGAAGAAATGGGGCTTCCCGACCTGTTGGCTGTGATCCATGGCGAGGATCCTGGCGATGTACTTCCGCTGCGGCGTGAGCGGCCGAAAGTCGATCAGCGGTACCAAGTATGCGGCGTAAAATCACGTAAATGAAATCATAACGATCTATATAAAAGCAGGAGACATGTATGATAACAAAACTACGATTCGCAACATAAGCGATCATGTCAAGTCGAGGACTCACGCCTCAGTCATCGCTCGAATATAACTATGGGTCTCGCGCCCATGCGCATCAATCATGTTCGCGTCGTGGCGCGTGCCGGTGCATCGGTGTAGACATGTCCATGATGCAGACAATAATAACAATGCCAGCCACGTGCCGGAGTGCGCCGGTGTAGACATGTCGAGGATGCAACAATAATAACAATGCCCCGGCGCGTGCCGGAATTGCGCCGGTGTAGGCATGTCCGTGATGCAACAATAATAACAATGCCCGGCGCGTACCCCGGAATTCTGCGCCGGTGTAGACATGTCCGTGTGGCATCAACAATGATATACCGCGCAGGGCTATCACAAACAAGCTCAAGCAAATTACCATACTTCAGACTTTTATAAAAGATCACTCCTTCCCGAAGTCACGATATCAACACTTGCACAACAAAGGCTATCGCGACAAGCGTGGCGAGTTACACAACAACAAGCATAATGAGTTACCACGACTCGAGGTACTTCCGTTTCGTATCAAAGTGCGGGTTTTAACCTAAAAAGTACTACGTCGTTAAATCCACTTTTAAAGAGATCCATTCCTTTTATAAAGGTCACCGATACGTAGTATAAAGATAGAGTGACTATCTTTTTAAGTAAACAAAATACTTCCCTTTGTAAAATCAAGTAACAACGTTATTTTCCAAGCGTTCAAGTTTGCCTAATTTCAAATGCTCAAGTTTCTCATTTTAGAAGGTTTCATAACTCATAGTCTTAATCTCTTTTAAAACAATTGAGTAACATATGTCTTGTCGTGAGTAGTTTATTCTTGTTTACAACAATCTTATTCTGTGACCGTGATCTAGGAAATGTAATACAATTTTGTCTTATCTTAGCTTACATGCGGATGGAGGTTTCTCTTGGTTTTAATAACAATTAGTTAATTGTCGATACACCTTCCTTTATTAAGCTGCTGTGGTTTGCTCGACAACTTATTTTCATTTCGAAATCGGTAAAACATTATTCTTTTTAAAACCAAGTACTCATTACTCGCGAATGAGGTTTCACAACACGTTTAACAAAATGTTAATAACCAAGTAAAACAAGTTAAGTCTCTTATCTTTCAAGATCAAGTCTCTTAACTTCTACAATCAACAAACCAATCCTTTACCTCACGTAGAGTCGTTATAACTAACTTCCCGTAAAGCTATTATAACGCACATGTTTTAAACCAACGACTCATTTAACACGTATGCGTCTCTAGTACTACATAGTTTACAAAGCATCATTCTAGAAGGATAGGAAGAGGTTCGCATACCTCGCGGCGATTATCGACGATAAGCAAAGCGCTCACGATCTTGTAACGGCTGGCCTTTTCCACTCTTGAGTAGAATCGCTGCTCGTGGTACTTCCGCATATAAGGCCCGGCGTCTATTAACTTGGCAAATGCGGTTCCATATTCTCTGAGAAAATTCGGCGGCACCTCCCGCACGGCGTAAATCTCTCCTCTATCGAGGCGGCTACCAAGCCAACCGAGGGGACTACGTCTAACGGGCGTGTACAATTCTACTGACACAATAATGCTACCTGAAGTCTCTGTAATACGGTCTATGTAATAACGATTCGATTCTCTTCTTTAAATTCGGGCTTAAGTCAAAAGACATTGCCGTAATAATGTTGATTCTATATATAGTATACTTCAACTATATGTTCTACAACATGTAATCTCCAATTCTGATAAGGGGACGAGAATATTTACCTCGACAAGCCCAAAATTATCAAGTTATAATGTCGATCTGAGCAGGTTTAGCTCTCTACTCGTGCGCTCAATCCGCTCAAACAACCCTTAGAAGTTCTAACCAACTTCTGCTTAAATACTCAACTCGTATGGAGATTTACTTAGGGTTTCGGTTTGAGACTAAAAGGACAAAAGGTAGTATTTAAGACTCTACGTATAGAGGTAACTTTTGGAATACAACAAGGTAAAGGCTAAGGTATTTTGGGCATTATAACAATACTTGGAAGACAACTTTCTACCAAGGGAGGGGGTGGGGTACCTCTAGGCACGCCCACTAGGAGAGGAGGAACATCTCGGCCCTGAGGCCACTCAAGGGGGGGAGGAAGGCTTGGGGCGCGAACAACAAGAGGAGAGGGAAGGATTGCAAGACTTAGAACGTATTTGGATGATGAAGTCTTGACAAAGGAGAGGGTATTTATAGGGAAGCGAGGGCCGACGATGGACAAGATCAAGCCATGTGAAGGCAAGTGTAAGACCTTGATCAAGCCAAGTGCACCCTAACCCCTACTCCACAAAACATGGCACAAAACAAGGCACAAAACAAGGCCAAAACAAGGCACAAAACAAGGCACAAAATAAGGGGCCAATCGGCCAATGAGACGTGACCCAAATGGCCGACCAGCGTCGGCAGGGTGACAAGTGTCACCTCTCGTTAACCCAAAATGTTCGTCGCTCGGAAAAATCCAAAAATACAAAGCGACATGGCGGAATTTTCCCTACGCGAAGCTCTGCAAAGCGTTTAGTCAGCGACTCTAATCGGGTGTTGTGCACAAATTTCGAACCTATGCCAAACTTTAAGTCTCAAATTTTAAATGCGTCGTCTCGCGTCATACTGCGGAAATACGAGGTATAACATTCTCCTCGCCCGAAACATTCGTCGAATGTTCCTTCTCAAAGCGGATATCGATAAAGTTCCTCTAACAAGTTGCCAGCGCCACATCTTGTACGAAATAACACGTTCTCTTCGCTTCCTTGCTCGTCGTGCGATACCACTTTTGTCACTTTGCGCGAGGTTCTGAGTGTCGCTCGTGACCCGACAAATGGTGCCGAACTGCATGCGGTCCACGAGGTTCTAGTGTCTCGGGGCGTGCCATACTTGATCATTGCTTCATTTCTCAAAGCGTGGAGTCACTACCTCCAAACTTGGTCATCTTACTGGCCGTAATATCCCCTAAGGCCATCTCAGGCCGCGAGCGATTCTGGTCGAACACGTCCGCGAACTCATCGATGGTCGTCTAAACTTGGGCCTAGCATCCTCGTGACCCTACTACCAGCGGGACCACCAGGACCCACCCGAGGCCGGGCTGCGGGTGGACCCATGGCGACCATCGACCCGACCAGCGATCGCGCGATACTTGCTCGCCGAAGCGGAATAATCTTACCTAATCCGTCATAAAGCTACCACTTCCATCTCACACTACCCGTGGACTTATCACACAAATAATTCCGCGTACTACTTACTGCGATAAGGGTCAAACATGAAATAAATCTTTTACTCAAGCGACGCTTACCTCTAAGGTCTCGATCGTGACATAGTCTAAGGTTCATACTTACCGTGCCCCATACTTACCGCCTGCAATAACGGGGTCTAAATCACATTTTTGCACAAAGCTATCTGAACATAACACTAAACACCTCACCATACAAAAATCTAGAGCGTTAAGGATATACTGTATCCAGCGTCACTCTAATCATAGGCACATCATGCGTGGCGCGTAAGCGTGAAGGTGATGAACCAGCCCGATCACGAAGGTGAGTCGTAACATCCGTGCTTCCTTGGTCGGACGGTTCTTTGCAAAATGGCCTGCTGTCATAAAAATAACAAGCTCCCTTGGCACCACGACACTCACGAAATGCGGTCTACCACATCGACCACACCGAGGTAGGGGTGGCCGCGTCAGCAACGCCCACTTCCTGAAACACGAACCCTTGGAGCCACGACTGCTCCCGAATACTCTGGATGCTCTGAAGGTTGTGGAGGACCACTGCCTTTGGCGGAGGTACAAAACTAGTATCTTTCTTGAGGCGGTCCGCCTCGAAAGTCACCAAGGACCTGTTGTTACGGCCTCTTCTGCTGATCTTGAGTGGTTCAGTCGACCTCTCGTGCCTCGCATCCGGTGCTTGAGCACGCGTGCGGGCAATGTCCATGCCGGTGAAGAGCTACACCGAACAAGCCTCTGTCAAGTAATCATCTAGCCGGTGGCGTGGCGGTGCACTCACATCCTCGTGGTTGCCACTAAAGCGGGGACATCACAGGCAGCCGAGTCAAACTCCACGTTGTACTCCCGAGCGTCGCCCACTCTGTCTCTCGCCATCATAAATCTGCCGGCCGTGCCCTCGCCATCTGCGGAGGCAAGAAGTGAGTGAGAATGCCTGCGAGAACTTCGTCATCTGCTGGAGCGCATGCTCTCCGGGACAACTCCGCGAATCAAACGATCGGCTGCGGTATCACGCGGCCGATCACGAACCTAAGACCAGCGGCTCGGTCTCGAAGCCTTGATCACTCTCATGACCGCTGTAGCGCCGGATGAACTCCTGCGGATCATCCTCGAGCCTCGACCCGTAAAACTCTGGCGAGCTCTGACTTCGAGAAAGTCCGTAGCCTCGAACTATACGCTCGGGGTGAACCACGGGTGCTCTTTGAAGGCTGCTGCATCGGCCTATCCTCATATCGGCCGCGATCACGGCGATTCTTGAGCCATCTCCTTGTACCCGTCTCATCTGCTCCGGTGTGGGGCCGGAGGCTCAGTCTTGTAGTCTCGGCCCAGCTGCTGCGACTCTAAGCTCTCTTTGGTCTTTGGCGGCGTCGCGAAACCGCCCGTCGAAGCATAATCTCGACGCGGCGTTACTGCGCCCTCGTCTCCTCTGTATCTCGCGGCGGCACCCTCGGCTGTCTTGCCCATACGGGCTCTGGTTGCCTTCTGCGCGGAGGCATAGCGGTAAAAGCGAGATCGTCGGAGGGTCCGACTTAACACTGACTCTAAGGCGCGATCTCGGAATGAGAAGAATGAAACCAATCCTAAATGTCCTATAGCCTCACGATTATAGATGTGGTGCACAACCGCCGATAATCAAGACTCTACTAGACGCGATGCGTGAGACACTTTCAGAGGATTAAGCGCTCGATACCACTTTTGTCACGACCGAACCGGGCGTGGCGGTGTCTTACCGGGCACCACTAGTGATCTGACATCGAGAGAAAATCAGTGAAATAAAAACATGAACATGAATTAAGAGACAAGAAAATAAGCAGGCCAACCAAAGCAGTTGCCTTACATCGTATATACATAAATACCCAAGCGATTATCCTTTTTACAAACCACACTTGCGATTACTCTGGACCTCTAAGATTTTTACAGCGGCTATGGCGGGACGGGGCCCGCCGTACCACGAATGTATAAGAATCTCAGACTCGAGGGTAACATACCTGAGATAAGCCTCAGAAGAAATGGGGCTTCCGACCACGTGACTGTAATCCTATGGCGAGGATCCTGGCCGATGTACTTCCTTGCGGCGTGAGCGGCCCGAAGGAGAGTCGATCTGGTACCAAGTATCGGCGTAAAAATCACGTAAATGAAATCATAACGATCTATATAAAAGCAGGAGACATGTATGATAACAAAACTACGATTCGCGACATAAGCGATCATGTCAGTCGGGGACTCGCGCCTCGAGTCATCACTCAAATATAACTATGGGTCTCACGCCCGCAGCATCAATCATGTTAGCGTCGTGGCGCGTGCCCGGATTTTGCATCGGTGTAGGCATGTCCATGATGCGACAATAATAACAATGCCCGGCCACGTACCGAGTGCATCGGTGTAGGCGTGTCGGGATGCAAAAATAATAACAATGCCCGTGGCCACGTACCGGAATTCTGCGCCGGTGTAGACATGTCCGTGATGCAAAATAATAACAATGCCCGCCACGCGTACGGAATTCTGCATCGGTGTAGACGTGTCCGTATGACATCAGCAACGATATACCGCGCGACCGGGCTATCACAAGCATGCTCAAGCAAATTACCATACTTCTAGACTTTTATAAAAGATCCACTCTTTCCCGAAGTCACGATATCAACAACACTGCACAACAAAGGCTATCACAGCAAGCGTAGGCGAGTTACACAACAACAAGCATAGGCAAGTTACACCTGACTCGAGTACTTCCATTTCGTATCAAAGTGCGGGTTTTAACCTAAAGTACTACGTCACGTTAAATCCCTTTTAAAGAGATCCATTCCTTTTATAAAGGTCTTTAGATACAGTAGTATAAAGATAGAGTGACTATCTTTTAAGTAAACCAAAATACTTCCCTTTGTAAAATCAAGTAACAACATTATTTTCCAAGCGTTCAAGTTTGCCTAATTTCAAATGCTCGAGTTTCTCATTTTAGAAGGATTTCATAACTCATTGTCTTAATCTCTTTTAAAACAATTGGTGACATATGTCTTGTCGTGGCCGTTTATTCTTGTTTACAACAATCTTATTACCATGACCGTGATCTAGGAAATGTAATACAATTTTGTCTTATCTTGGCTTATGCGGATGGAGGTTTCTCTTGGTTTTAATAACAATTAGTTAATTGTCGATACACTTTCCTTTATTAAGCTACTTTGTGGTTTGCTCGACACTTATTCTCATTTCCGAAATCGGTAAAACATTATTCTTTTTAAAACCAAGTACTCATTACTCGCGAATGAGGTTTCACAACACATTTAACAAAATGTTAATAACCAAGTAAAACAAGTTAAGTCTCTTATCTTTCAAGATCAAGTCTCTTAACCTACAATCAACAAACCAATCCTTTACCTACATAGAGTCGTTATAACTAACTTCCCGTAAAGCTATTATAACACCACATGTTTTAAACCAACAACTCGTTTAACACGTATGCGTCTACAGTACTACATAGTTTACAAAGAATCATGCTAGAAGGATAGGAAGAGGTTCGCATACCTGCGGCGATTATCGACGATAAGCAAGCGCTCGCGATCTTGTAACGGCTGGCCTTTTCCACTCTTAGTAGAATCGCTGCTCGTAGTACTTCCGCTTATAAGGCCCTGGCGTCTATTAACTTCTGGCAAATGCGGTTCCATATTCTCTGAAAAATTGGCACCTCCCACATGGCAGCGTAAATCTCTCTCTGTCGGGCCGGCTGCAAGCCAACCGGGGGTTTACGTCTAACGGGCGTGTACAATTCTACAACACGGCAATGCTACACAAGTCTCTGTAATACGATCTATGTAATTCTGATTGATTCTCTTCTTTAAATTGGGCTTAAGTCAAAAGACATTTGCGCTTAATAATGTTGATTCTATATATAGTATACTTCAACTATATGTTCTCTGACATGTAATCTCCGATTACAATAAGGGGACAAGAATATTTACCTCGACAAGCCCAAAATTATCAAGTTATAATGTCGATCTGAGCAAGGTTTAGCTCTGCTCGTGCGCTCGATCCGCTCAAACAACCCTTAGATGTTCTAACCAACCTGCTTAAATACTCAACTCGCTATGGAGATTTACTTAGGGTTTCGGTTTGAGACTAAAAGGACAAAGGTAGTATTTTCGGGCTACGTATAGAGGTAACTTTTGGAATACAACAAGGTAAAGGCTAAGGTATTTTGGGCATTATAACAATACTTGGAAGACAACTTTCTACCAAGGGGGGGGGGGGGGTACCTCTCGGCCACACCCCTCGGAGGGGGAGGGGACCCTCTCGGCCACTCGAAGGGGAGGAAGGCTTGGGGCGAGAACAACAAGAGAGAGGGAAGGATTGCAAGACTTAGAACACGTTTGGATGATGAAGTCTTGACAAAGGGAGGGTATTTATAGGGAAGCGAGGCGACGATGGACAAGATCGAGCCATGTGCAAGGCAAGTGTAAGGCCTTGATCAAGCCAAGTGCACCTAACCCTACTCCACAAAACATGGCACAAAACAAGGCACAAAACAAGGCCAAAACAAGGCACAAAACAAGGCCAAAACAAGGCACAAAATAAAGGGCCAATCGGCGAGGAGGCGTGACCCGAATGGCGACCAGCGTCGACAGGGGTGACAAGTGTCACCTCTCGTTAACCAAAATGTTCATCGCTCGGAAAAATCCATAAAAATACAAAGCGACATGGCGGAATTTTCCTATGCAAGCTCTGCAAAGCGTTTAGTCAACGACTCTAATCGGGTGTTGTGCACAAATTTGAACCTATGCCAAACTTTAAGTCTCAAATTTTTAAATGCGTCGTCTCCGCGTACATACTCGGAAATCTGAGGTATAACGGTTTCTACATACTTTGCCACCTTTTTCAGGCGAATTCAATAACCAAACACGCCCGCATTTAAGGCTGACAAAGTAGTTAACAATAGGGGATTACCGGCAATCAAGGCGTATAAATTGCGCATGATATATATCAAACTAGTCTAAACTCTGATGCCAATTCTTCTTTAATTTCTTTTCAATCCAAGTGGTTTAATATAACATGTTATCTAGCCACGATTGATTATAACTACTACAATCCTCAGTAGGTAAACATCGGCGATTCTAATTATCGACCAAATTGTATTTCAATTTCAAATGGCTTAACATGTCATTTTCGGTTGAGTTTCCAAATTTCCATAACACTTATCAAACTTCATAACACATATCACATGATCAATTCTAACTTATAATAACATGGAATCTTGATTACAAAAGTAAGGCGAAGATTATACCTCATATAACCCAAATATGATCCAAGATTACAAGTCGATCCTTAGCAACTTTAGCGCCTCTTTTGACATTCAATCCACTCCAAGCAACCCTTACTAGCATATGATGAACTCATCTTCAAGTTCCAACTTCAAAGTTGAAGAACTCCTTTAGTTTCCACTTGCGATGAATACAGCGCCATTTTCGGGATCTTTCTATTGAGATAACCTTACAATACACTTAGGAACCTTGGTTTAAAGTATGAGAATTATTGAACAACAATTGAAAATTTTCTCTTGAGCCCTTGCTAAAGCGAGAGCACACTTGTGTGTCTTCAAATTTTCTTGAAAAATTTCTAAGTGTATAAGCTTGTCTTGCAACTAGTAGACATATATAACACTAGGAAGGGCCTAGATTAGCACACATGTGGGGCTTAGATGTGTTTCACATGGATCGAGCCCAGTGGCACTGACAAATCAACAATGTCAAGCTCCTTGTCTTTGCAAGACTTGGTCATTAAAATTATGGTCAAATGACCATTTTAACCATGCCATTTTCGTCCAAGACCACTAAGGGGGGTGTCACGTGTCGCCCTCCCATTCGTCGCAATATTCGTTTCAGACAATTCCAAAAATTCGATAAATTTTTACTCGTCTCAAACCTTAACATTTTTGAGTTCTTACGTGCGTTCTTATAAGCGTATCACGAAATTAGGGGTGTAACATTCTTCCCCCAGAAACATTCGTCCCCGAATGTTCCTTTGGGAGTCACACTTAAAGATAGCGACATAGTCCTCTTTTACAACCCCTACGTACCAATAATACCACACGAGGCCACATATGATGCTCGTACTAAAATGTCCTTTGAACCCCGTGTGTCCGCGTCATTTATCTGCGTAAAGCCTGTGACTCAGGCTTACTCGTAATCTTTCTGGATAAGCAGCGCTTATCCGCGACCGTGAATCAAATGCGGACCAAATAAGCCGAACCTCGCCTCGTAGAACCAACCAATCGGTGATCTGCACTTTCGACATCTGATGCCTGCATGCGGGGCCGTCTAAAAGCGGAAGGGTATTTGTTATCGTGCGTAACCAACAAGAGGCAATTAACCTGCCGGCTATTTACGAAATCAAGAACACGGGCCGACCTATCTCGAGTGCACGGATGATGCGCTCTGCACGAGTCGATGCGAGGTGTAATGAAACAGAGACTCGCTGTGTCCTAATCCGCCACGAAAAACCTCGAAGTTATCAGTAACCGAGCTAAATCATCTTTCATCATAAGCGTAGGAACCCGTGCGATCTCGCAATCTCTGTTATACAAGCTAGTATAAACCTCGGTAGAGTAAGTGGTCCCAGCCGGAAGAACCGCTGGTTTCGACCCGTTACCATGACCCGGTCGCGCCACTCGTGCGATGCCACCTGTAACAAGATCCGTATTAATTGTCACGACCCGACCCGGGCGCGGCGGTGCCTACACAGGCACCGTTGATATACATCGAGAGAATAGCGGCGGAACATACAGCGAAATATATGTGTAAGCAATAAACATCGAGCTGGCGGAAATGGCGTCTTCCATAATATAAACATAATCAAAAGTACAATTGTACAACTCGGTTCTTACATTGACGCGTAAGTGAATCGGACCTGCAGGAATAACAAGCGTGGCGGGGCGGGGCCCGCCATACCACGAATGTTCATAAATCTACAACATCGGGGAAAAGCGTACCAAAGAGACAAGCCTCGGAGAAATGGGGCTTGGCGTGCGATAAGTGATCGTAGAATGCGGATCCACCACCTTGCCACTTTCTGCGGCGTGACGGCCGGGAAGGGGTTAGTACCTGATATGTACTAAGTATGTAAAGCGAAATCTTGTAATTACATCGTAAGTTTAAATCAAAGCGGGAGACATGTATGATACGAAATTACGATTATCTGATTGCCTTACTAACAATGAGAGTAAATCAAGGGAATAATCGTCTGGCATCACAATAGGAGACTCCGATCATATCATGGGTAGCGAACCCGTAAAGCGGTGGTATAACGTCTTGGGGTTTTTACCCTCATTTATACTCTTACCACAGATCGGGTGGTATAACGTCTCGGGGTTTTGTCACGACCGTTCGGGCAGTGGTGGTGCCTTCTTGGGCACACTAAGTGAACATCATCAGTGTCGTGAATATAAAACAAGACATGAAACAAATGTAAATGGAACCAGTTTATCGAGAAAAGTAAGCCTTTCGGCATATATATATATAAAGAGTGAGCGATTACATCCCGACTTTACAACATGACTACGGACCTGCAGGAATCTAAACAACTATGGCGGGACGGGGCCAGCCGTACCTGAATGTACATATATCTACAACATCGGGGAGAACCGTACCAAAAGTCGAGCCTCGGAGAAGATGGAGCTCGACACCAAAGCAAGATCCTGAGGATGCGGATCTAGCACTGCTTGCCACCTGCGGCATGAGCGGCCCGAAGGAGGTCGATCTGGCAGTGCAGTATGTGAAGCGTAAAAATGCGAAGTAAAATCAAAGTATTTAAAACCATTTGCAAATACAACAGTTCAAGCGCACATAGTGCCACAGCGTAAACAAGAGCAAAATAGAAATAATGCTTGGTCTTATCTAGGCGCGAATGATCGAAGCAAGGCGATCGCCCGTATTATCATTATGCGTGCCTAATCTGGACTTCCGCGATCGCATGGGTCATGTGAGACCGCGTGAGGTATTCCTCGCGTCGGGGTAGCTAACCCGGTACCTCGCAGACTCATGATCGCATAGTCTCATAGACCGCGTAGTCATGCGAGCCGCGTAGGGCATCCGCGTCGGGATAAAACACCAAAATGATCGATCACGGAACTCCGACTCGCGCGTAGTCACGCGGTGCGCATGGGCCGTATAGACCGCGTCAAGGGTGGCAAGCCCTCTGTATAACTAGTCAAGGGTGTAGGTGATTTAATAACCGTACAGCTGACTTACCGTTTAACAAGCGTAAGCCTGACAAGAATATGATATCACGAACACTAACACCGTAGCATCTAACATGTTACTTATCAAACCATCTTACTACACTTTGCGAAATCAATACATGATTTTCATAAGCAATAAGTAAAAGCGTTCCTTTTATCTTTCTTAAGTCGTTATACTTAACTTCCCGTAAAGCTAGTATAACTCTTAGCTTTCTGTTTACAAATCAAGTATTACTCTTCTTTCAGAAATGATTATAATTCTTTTGAAATACTTCCAGGTTCTTATTATTTAAACTTAAGTCAAGTAAAACCATGTTCAGTTAACACTGCGTCGTCTAGTACTATATATATACTTTAAAATATCATGCTTTCGAGGATAGGAAGAATCACATACGCTTGCGAAGACCACTGCGAGTCGAATATGTCGCGCGGTATCGACTATAGCGATCAAATCGTCTATCAGCGTCTAGACTATCTTGTATAAAGTTCTAAGCGGAGGTTCTCTATTCATGGAAAATTGGGCGTGACTTCCCTGCAGTCAAGCTACCCGAGTCTCTGTAAATACGATCTATGTAAATGCGATTTAATTCTTCTTCATTATACCACCCTGTGATTACGATTCAATTCTATTCTTTAATATCCTTCATATCATATACTCAAGTCTAAACTATTCTTATATGTAATATCCAATTACAATAAAGGACAAGAGTATTTACCTCGATAAGCTCAAAATTATCCAAGTTAAATGTCGATCTTGAGCGAGGTTTAGCTCTGCTTGCGCTCAGATAGCTCGAAGCCCTTAGAAGTTCTACACAACTTCTGCTTAAATACTATAAGGGATTTGGGCTAGGGTATTTAGGAATAGTAACTATACTTGGAAGATAACTTTCTACGGGGGTGTCACGGCCGACCAGGGCGGCCAGTGCCTACGGGCACCTGTTGAGTACATCGAGAGAATAGCGGCGGAACATACACAACTTAAACACGGTGTAAACAATATAACAACACAAGCTGGCCAGATAAGGCGCCTTAGTAATATAAACAAAGTCAAAAGTACAACTTTCTGACTCGGTTCTTACGAGTGACCACACGTGAATACGGACCTCTAGGAACAACAAGCGTGGCGGGGCGGGGCCCGCCATACCACAGATGTACATAATCTACAACATCGGAAATCGTACCAAAGAAAGACAAGCCTCGGAAAATGGAGCTTAGGCGTCACGATAAGCGATCAGAGTGTGGATCCGCACACCTTACCACTCTGCGGCGTGAGCGCGGCCCCAGGAAGAAGTCGATTACCTGATATGTACCAAGTATGTAAAGCGGAAAATGCGTAATTACAACATCGTTTAAAAGAAAGCGGAGGCATGTATGATAACAAAATTTGATTGCCGGTGCCTTACCAGTGATGAGAGTAAAAATAGGTGTATACTTACAATGAAAAATAGGATTGGAATCTACTCACGGGAGTATTTCACCGCGTAGGTCGGTGGACCTCGTGAGGTATTCCTCGCGTGGGACTATTTCACGCGTAAGCCCACGGACTCGCGTGAGGTATTCCTCGCGTAAGTGGACCGTCGCGTGGGACTATTTCACCGCGTAAGCCTACGGACTCGCGTGAGGTATTTCTCGCATAAATTTGGACCGCCGCGTGGGACTATTTCTCCGCGTAAGCCCTACGGACTCGCGTGAGGTATTCCTGCGTCGTGGGTAGCAAATCCACGGAAATATGCAATGCCACAATCCGGGAATGACCCATGACGAATAATATATCACTAGCCCAAATCAGGCTATCGCGCATAACATAAGCTCTATCGACATCATACGATATATAAGCAAGTTAAGAAATCCTAACCTTTACTATTCTTGTTCGTATACACTCTCGTTTTAGTTTACCTAAAGCCTTTACCGTATCTTTTATGAAAATCAGGAATTTAACCCAAAGTACTACGTCTTCTATTCTTATAAAATGACTCGTTTCATTATAACACTTCAGATACTAATAGTAGTATCGAGTTACAATTTCTTTTCAAGACAAGTCACAATACTTTTAGAAATAAAAATTAGGCTCTAAATCAAGTGACTCATGTCTTGTAAAACCTTAAGCAATTGATGCCTTAAAATCAGTGCCTTCCATTAAATCAAGTCATTTATCTTTCCATAAAGCCAATATAACCAACTCCCCATAAAGTCGTTATATTCCCTTTATGCCTTAGTCAAATACAATTTCCTATCGAGGACTTATCGTTTTTAAAGCGTCACGAGTATCACATCTTTAAAATTCTTCAAGTCCACTTATCTTTAACAAGACTTAAGACATCTTTAATATTCTCGAAGAAGGAGTTAATCTCTAACTCACCCGACTTGGCATTTCATAAAACAAGTAAAGAATGTCAAAGTCTTGTCGTCTCAAATACTATATCGTGAAACTAGTCATGCTCTGGGATAGGAAAAGTTCTACATACCTCGTCGGGTCGACCATTTGCCAAGTACAAAGTCCCGCCGTAGAATGTCAACTATAATATTCACCATCGCCCATTAACGCCTTACTTGATGTAGAATATTATAAGTGTTAAGTCGCTAAATTCTACGGAAAATCGGACGCACCTCGCTGTTTCTACTTACTTTGCCACCTCTTTCGAGGCGAATTCAATAACCAAACAGCCGATTGGCTCGCACAATTTATACATTTGTAAGATCTGTTTACATGTTCTGATCACAACTATCGATTTCCTTTGTTTTCATATTTCAAAAGGCTATCAAAACCTATTATACATAACAATCTAAAACATGGTTCACGTGGCGATATCAACTTTAACAAGGATTACTATCAATTTCAAGAGGAGAGAAATCTCTTACCTTTGGGTTAGCCCACTGAAGCTCTCTTTCTTGACTTATTCGATCAAACTAGTCCTTGTGAGTTTCCATGGCACAAGCTTACTTTGTCTTCTTACCGCCACTCAACAACACCCACTAAGCTAGGTTTTCTCAAATCTCAAGAGAGAAGGGAGAGGGGTTTTTAGGTGTTCAAAGGTGAAATGACCAAGTCTTTCAAGACATGGTCTTAAAATAGGACTCTTTTAGGTAGTCAACAATATGGGAGGACACTTGTCACCCTCATAGGCCACTTCGAAAATATCCCTGTTTTAAGCAATTCCATGAAAATTTTCCGTCTTGGCGCGCGACCTGCGATCGGCGCGGCTGAACCTCGAGGATTTTCGGGATTAGTGGCGCGCGGCCTGGCGGCAGCGGCGCGCGGGCGCGTCACGAAAATCCTTTCTCTGCGCGACTTCTGAATTTCTAACGCCCATACCTCTCGCTCGATGTCTATCGGCGGCGGTTTGTTGCGTTGGACACTAGACTTCGTCAACTTTATACTAGGCTTGCTCGCGCCCGTCCATCAAAAAAATTGGGGTACCACACTCCGAATAAGACTTAAAATCCATTTCGACACATGATTGCGAGCTTATCTTATATTTGAATTTACGAGGTGTAACATTCTTCCCCATAGAAACATTCGTCCGAATGTTCTTTCGGAGTGACAATTAGCAACATAGTTTTCTTTCACAACCCCGACATACCACTAATGTCACACGAGGCCACGTATTAGCATTAAGCAAAGAAACACTTCAAATAAAACTTGGCAAGTAAGGAAGATGGATTACGAAAGTATAGAGAATAAGTGAGGATACTCCTCGGCGTGTCTCATCCGCTTCCCAAGTCATCTCCTCGGTTCTCGTTCCTCCACGGGACTTTGTGGAAGCTATATCCTTGGTCATGATCGTCGACACAGCGATCGAGTATCGCTATGTGACTCTCCTCACGATAACCCCTCTGTTACGGACCTCCTGGTAGGAAAACTCTCATTTGGATCTACGATACACTTCCTCGACAAAGAAACATGGAAGGCCGGATGTCGCCTCTAACTCGATGGCGGATCAGCTCGTAGGCAACCTTGCCCGCTCTACGAATGATGCGGTAGGGCCCGATGTACCTTTGGTGAGTTTCCCCTTCTTCGAATATCATCACACCGCCGTGGGTGGCGCTTGAAGACCTAATCGTCACGAAACTCCAAATCTAGCGCCGATTATCCGCGTATGACTCCTGCAGACTTTGAGTACGCTATGATCTCTCACGGATAAGCTTCACCTTATCCGCGACCTGTGAATCAAGTCTGGACCAAATAAGCGAACCTCGCGTATGTCGAACATCAATGGGAGATCTACACTTTCTTACATCTGAGGCCTCATGCGGGGCCGTCGAATCTTTGGAAGGGTATGCTGTTATGCGTAACTCAGCAAGAGGCAACTAACCCTCGCTATTTACGAAATCAAGAACACGGGCCATGACCTATCCTCGAGTGCACGGATGATGCGCTCTTTTGTCGTCGATCAGGGTGTAATGCAACTTTGAGACTAACTTTGTGTCCCTAAAACCCTTACGAAAAAACCTCCGAAGTTATGTAATCGAGCTCATCATGCGACATCGTAAGCGTAGGAACCACTGTGTAGTCTCGCGATCCCCACTAAAAAGCTAGCACGAACCTCGGTAGAGTAAGTGGTCTAGCAGGAAGAACACGGTGGTTTCGTGCTGTTACCATGACCCCGGTCGCGCTTCCTCAGTGCGATGACACCTGTGACAAGATCCGTTTTAATTACCTCTCGTGTCTAAGTCGGGTCTAAATCACTGTAATAGCCAGCGAACCACGGTGTTCAACCGTGACCTGCTACTAATTCGGACACTAAGCAACAAACCACTACGTCCTCTTGGTCATCTTACCCATACATACATCGAGGCCATGATACGTCTTGGTGACCAGAACAAAATAAAGCAAGAAGCGGCTGCGTGCCTCACTAAAACTTGCCGACAAGTCTGCGGCATCGGGCACCTGCAAACTTTCTCATAACACGGCACCCATGGTGCTACCAAGCGAGCTCTTCTCTTCTTGGAGAGTCGTATCTCGATATCATATCATAAGTGGATCCTCATATTGTCGCCTCTTTACCTCTTGTGAAGGAGAACTTCGGCAACCTCTCGGATCTAAAGCTCTATTAACATTGGAACAAATAATGAACCCTAGGCTCGATGGCGAAGAATCCCGCGGACCACATCCAGTCTATCTGGCTGCCCCTCTGGCATACTACCCTTAGATCTGCGACTAATAGTATATTTAACTGTCTTGGCTTTCCCTGGGTGGTATAGGGTATCGATATCACAACCCTTGAATAACTCTACCCATTTATCGTTGTCATGAATTCAGCGCCTGTCGGAAGATATACGAGGCTCTTGTGGTGCGCGTATTCACATGAAGTCTATTTATACATCATGCCCCCGAATATTCAAGGCACGATCTAGCTGCGACTCTAAATCGTGGTGGCGTAATTTCCTTCTGCTTCCTTAACTCAGGAAAACATAAGCTCTATCCTGTCGGGTTGCGTCGGCTATGCCTTGCCCGACACCAACGTGTTATCATAATAACCTAACCCTCTAGTCTTTCGGGAGGTGTTGGGCGTAGTCAGTCAGAAACTTATCTTCCAATAACTGGAAGTCTTTCTCATTCCTGCGAACTATTCGGGTATCCTTAATCTCACTTATGGTTCCTGTTTCCCTTTCTCTGTTGCAACCAAACTTGGTCACTTAACTTAGATTTGATTCCTTTGGTTGCCCCATGGCTAAGACTTCATGTCAATCACAATCTAGGGGGGGGGGATTTCCTTGATCTCGTAAAGTAGTAACCCGATTTTTTCTTTCCCAGTTTGTAGAGCCTATAGCTAGGTGTTACCACATTTCCTCGAAATGTTCTTACTTCCCATTATTTACTAATGGTCTTTACACTAGTTTGGGGTAGTCATAACTCGTGCAACCAACATAACCATTGTCGTATTCTCATTTTATCATTACGGCCACATCTTTACCTTAGGCTTATTATTGCAAAAGTCTTATCATGATTCATAATAAATGCGGTTTCATACGTGCGTACAACTGCGTTTATATCTTTACGATACTTATCGACAATTAAATGCGTCGTTCTTAATTACTGACACGACACTTCTCCCGGTTATCTACAATGAACGATGGCGTAGCGATGCGAGACCTTGCAGTCTCGTATCCTGCGTCTAACAACATGGGTACCACGTAACCCATGTCGTAAAGCGTCCTTTTCGTGGGAAGAGAACTTATCTCCCTTTCTTAAACTTTCCTTGAGTCGCGACCATAATCACGAAGTCTCTCTTGCGGTCCGTGATTATCTAATCATCACGCGCGCCTTTATCTTACGTGTAGATTTTCCAACCGCGAAAGATGCTCGACTTTCAGTAGCGTGCTTTCGTACTTATTTTATTCTTGCCTTTTACATTTTCACGAGATTATCAGGAAGGTCGTGGCCACGACCGCCACACGAACCAACTCGAAGTACCTCGAGGGCACTTAACATGAATTCCTTCCAATTCGATTATTACTGTGGGTGTAGTCACCTCGAAAGGTCGTGGATTCGGGCTTTATTTCTTTACACTTGGTTGCTCTCTTTTCAGTGCGTACTCTTTCAGTACTTCAAACTTATACTAGCATACTTACATAAATTCCATACTAATTCTGGCCTCAGCTCTTTGGAGTTACTATTTTAAACAATATAAGACCCGTTCGGCTCTCGCGACTGGTTCGGTGAAACACGTCCACGAACGTAAAGCGATTAACGGACTGGGCTTGTACCGCGTGACCACTGTCCGTGGCGGGACTACTATCAAGTGATCCGCCCCATGCGGGTACACTAACTTCTCGTATACTATAATTGGGTTGTCTTGTCGCAATGACCATACTTACTCCATACGGATCTCAGCATACCATTTTCGAAATCCCACTTCGTAGCTCGATCTATTAACATAGTCTTCCATTAAGTCCCTTAATTAACCTCTTAAGGGTCCATTTCATTCTCGCACAACTCATGTCACCTAATTATCTCAAATTAGTACGTAAAACCTTGATGAGGTTCCTTAGCTATTAAATACCTTCCCGTTTTTTCCTTACGAATCTGGTAATCTAAAATCATCTAAACGACATATATGACCCCATTGCGTAGTGTATAGTTGTATGTCCCAACGCCAACTATACTACAACGATACCAATCTGGATCACGATCCACATAATCTTTCTGGTCACTGCTGCGCTTTCTTGTAGTGCAAATAACATAACTTGTTAGGGAGAGGCGACCTAACCATGGCGTCTGTCGCGATCTTAGAGTGAGAAGAATGGTAACCAATCCTAAATGTCCTGCGACCTCACGATTATAGATGTGGTGCCGCGACAGCGATAATCGAGACTACTGCTAGACGCGATGCGTGAGGCGCTTTCGAGGACTAGCGCTCACGATACCACTTTTGTCACGACCCGAGCCGGGCGCGGTGCCACTACACAGGCACCTGTTGATATACATCGAGAGAATAGCGGCGGAACATACCTGACAAACACGGTGTAAACGATATAACAACCTGAAGCTAGCCGTAAGGCGCCTTATAATATAAACAAAGTCAAAAGTACAACTTTACAACTCGGTTCTTACGGTGACCACGCGTGTGAATCAGGACCTCTAGGAACAACAAGCGTATGGCGGGGCGGGGCCCCGCCATACCCACTGATGTACATAATCTACAACATCGGGGAAAGGTGTACCAAAGAAAGACAAGCCTCAAAATGGAGCTTCAGGCGTCGATAAGCGATCTAAGAGTGTGGATCATGACCTTCCACTTTCTGCGGCGTAGGCATGACCCAGGAAGAAGTCGGTACCTGATATGTACCAAGTATGTTAAAGGGAAATCTTGTAATTACAACATCGTTTAAAAAGCTAGGAGACATGTATGATAACAAAATTTTAGTACCCAGTGCATACCAACAATGAGAGTAAAAATAGGTGTATACTTACAACGAAAAATAGGATTGGAATCCTACTCTTGGGAATGTTTCACCCGCATAGGTCGGTGGACCTCGTGAAGTAATCGCATGGGACTATTTCACGCGTAAGCCCATACGGATTCGCGTGAGGTATTCCTCGCATAAGTTGGACCGCCCGCGTGGGACTATTTCACCGCGCAAGCCTACGGACTCGCGTGAGGTATTCCTCGCAAATTTGGACGCGGTATGGGACTATTTCTCCGCGTAAGCCTACGGACTCGCGTGAGGTATTCCTGCATCGTGGGTAGCAAATCCGCGGAAATATGCAATACCACAATCGGGAATGACCCATGACGAATAATATATCACTAGCCCAAATCAGGCTATCACGCATAACGTAAGCTACATCGACATCATCTACAATATATAAGCAAGTTAAGAAATCACTAACTTCTTACTATTCTTGTTCGTATCTGTTCATTTAGTTTACCTAAGGCTTTACCGTATCTTTTATGAAAATCAGAATTTAACCCAAGTACTACGTCTTCTATTCTTTTAAAATGACTCGTTTCATTATAACACTTCAAGATACTAATAGCGTAGTATCGAGTTACAATTTCTTTTCAAGACAAGTCCTGATACTTTTAGAAATAAAAATTAGGCTTAAATCAAGTGACTCATGTCTTATAAAACCTTAACAATTGATGCCTTAAAATCGAATTGCCTTCCATTAAATCAAGTCATTTATCATTCCATAAAGTCAATATAACCAACTCCCCATAAAGTCGTTATATTCCGCTTATGCCTTAGTCAGTACAATTTCCTATCGAGGACTTATGCGTTTTTAAAGCGTCACAAGTATCACATCTTTAAAATTCTTCAAGTCCTTATCTTTAACAAGACTTAAGACATCTTTAATATTCTCCCAAAGAAGGAGTTAATCTCTAACTCACGACTTGGCATTTCATAAAACAAGTAAAGAATGTCAAAGTCTTGTCGTCTGCTACTATATGCGTGAAACTAGTCATGCTCGAAGGATAGGAAAAGTTCTACATACCTGCGTCGGGTCGACCATTTGCCAAGTACAAAGTCACTTAGTAGAATGTCAACCTATAATATTCTGTCGCCCGTTGCGCCTTACTTCAATGTAGAATATTATAAGTGTTAAGTCGCTAAATTCTACGGAAAATCGGACGGCCTCGCTTTGTTTCTGCTTACTTTGCCACTTCTTTGAGTAGATTCAATAACCAAGCAACCGATTGGCTCGCAATTTATACATTTGTAAGATGCATTTACATATTCACGATCACAACTATCGATTTCCTTTGTTTTCACATTTTCAAAGGCTATCAAAACCTATTAGACATAACAATCTAAAACATGGTTCCGTGGCGATATCCGAAGCTTTAACAAGGATTACTATCAATTTCCAAGAGGAGAGGAAATCTCTTACCTTTGGGTTAGCCCACCAAGCTCTCTTTCTTCAACTTCTATTCCAGTCAAACTCGTCCTTGTGAGTTTCCCTGGCTTACCCACTTTGTCTTCTTACCTCAGCTCAGCAACACCAGCTAAGCTAGGTTTTTCTCAAATCTCAGAGAGAAGCGAGAGGGGTTTTTAGGTGTTCAAGGTGAAATGACCAAGTCTTTCAAGACTTGGTCTTAAAATAGGACTCTTTCGTGGTCAACAAGATGGGAGGACACTTGTCACCCTCATGAAGCCGCTGAAAATATCCCTGTTTTAAGCAATTCCATGAAAATTTTCCGCCTTGGCGCGCGGCCTGCGATCGGCGCGCGCCCGGCGCTGCAACCTCGAGGATTTTTGGGATTAGTGGCGCGCGGCCTGGCGATAGCGCGCGGCCTGGCGGCGGCTCGCGGCGAGACTCACGATACGAAAATCGCCCACTGCGCGGCTACGTAATTTCTAACGCCCGTACCTCTCGCTCGATGTCCCTGTCGGCGGCGGTTTGTTGCGTTGGACACTAGACTCGTCCAACTTTATACTAGGCTTGCTAAGCGCCCGTCCATCAAAAAAATTTGGGGTACCACACTCCAAATAAGACTTAAAATCCATTTCGACACATGATTGCAGGCTTATCTTATATTTGAATTTACGAGGGTGTAACGGGGTTTCGGCTAGAGCTCTTAGGCTAGAGGGAAGATGTTTGGCAAGAGCCCGCGGGAGGAGTGTTGGGCGAAACACTACAAGAGAGGGAAGGATTTTCAAGACTTGGAGAAATGATTTGTGGATGAAGAAAACCTTGAGTTAGGGGTATTTATAGGCCAACTTGATGGCGAGATGATGGCAAGTGGAGGGCAAGTGGAGGTGAGGATTCACCCGAGTTTCCTTATCCATCTACTACACAAAATATCCTACCTAACCTTGACTAATGCAAGGCCACAAAAATCGTCCAACTTGCCCAGTTGCGAGTCCATATGAGGGTGACAAGTGTCACCCTCGGTTGATCCAAAATATTTCATCTCTCGGTTCAAAATTATAAATGACATAGTAGTAATTTTCCTACGCAAGTTTTGGAAAGCGTTTTGTCGGAGCTTGATTCTTTTAAGTGGGTTGTGCACAAGTTTTTAGTCGATGCCTAACTTTAAGGCTAAACTTTTATGCGTCGCCATCACGTGCATACTGCGGAAATACGGTATAACATTCTCCCCTTAGAAACATTAGTCCCTAATGTTCCTTACCAAGCAGGATAACGATAAAGTTCCTCATAACTTAAGCGGTTTGCAAATACCACATCTGACCCGCAAAACAACACTTAGGCATATATGACAATGAAAATTTACAAGTAGGAAAGTGAGTTACGGAGGTGTGGGGATTAGGTGAGATATACGCCTCGTGTCTCGCCGGCTTCCCGTGTCATCTCTCCACGAGCTCGTTCGCCTGAAGACTTTGCGGAAGCCGCGTCCTTAGTCATGACGCTAACGCTACGATCGATTATCGCTATGGGAATCTCTGCATCGATAACCGCCGATCACACGGACATCGTCGATCAGGTGTACCTAGATGGATCCCGTCGTCTCGCCGGCGTAAGCGTGAAAAAGCGGGATGCGCCTCCGGATCTGCGGCGGATCGACTCGTAAGCAACCTTGCCTACCACTGCGGACAATCGATAGGGCGATGTACCTTGGTGAGTTTCCCCTTCTTCCGAACCTCATCCACCGCCGTGGGTGGCGCGCGAAACCTCAATCATGACCTCGAACTCTAGATGCCGGCGATGATCTGCGTATGACATGTCGACTACGGTACGCGATGTAACGCTCTGGATAAGCTTCGCCTTATCCGGCACTGCTGCACCAAATATGGTCCCATAGCGCACCTCGCCCGTCAAACCAACCTATCGATCTGCACTTCCTCATACAAGGCCTCGTAAAGCGCCCGTCGAATCTTGGGTGGTAGCTATTATTATCACATAAACTCAACTAGAGGCAAATGATCCTCCGGCTACCACGAAGTCGATAACACGGGCTCGCGACATATCCTCGAAGTGCGGATAGTGCGCTCGACTGTCGTCAATGCGTGGATGGAATGCGATTACTCGGGCTCACTGCGTCCACTAAACCATACGGAAAGACCTCCGGAAGTTAGGCGTAAGCCCAGGCTCACTGCATGCGATATGATCGAAATAGGGACTCCGTGCGATCGGCGATCTCTCGGATGTAAAGTGCGGCATAATCCTCGGTAGAAAAAGTCCGTCGACGGGAAGAAAGTGGGCTGATTTCGTCGGCATGTCGGCGATAACCGGATAGAATCATGCTTCTGCGAGTGCGAGGTAATCACGTGATAAAGTCCATGTTGATCACCTCCTTCCGATTCGGGATCTCATAAATGCGACAAACCACCGGGCCTGCGGTGCTCTGCCTTCGCTGCGACAACGGGCGAGCCTGAAGCTCTGGCGTCCTCTTGAAGCCATCCGCGATACGGTCACGAGGTGGTGGTACGTCTTGATGCGACCGGATGGATAGAGTAACGTCTTGTTGTGTGCTTCCCTAGAACTCTTTGCGAAGTCTGCGATATCCGAACACAACCTGCCCTCGAACCTTAGCACCCCGTCGGTGCTCTCAAAAGACCGCTTCCTCGCGAAGGCGTATCGCGGTGCCTCGTCAAAGCCGGATCCTCAATTGTTGCCTCTTGCCTCGCCGGCGATGGAAGACTTCGGCAACCTCTCGAACTCGAACCGCTGCTATCGAGAATCAATCAAGCGGACACGAGGCTCGCTAAGCGGTGCAAATCGCGAACCGTGCCACTCGCCTGCGGTGCGCATCGATAGGCTGCCCGTCGACCTACGACTGGGGCGTGCGCCTGACGTTGGCCTTGGGTGAGTGCGGGATATCGACATCATAATCCTTAAGCAACTCTAACCACCGTCTCTGCATCGTAAGTTCGGCTCCCTGCACGAAGATATCTTTGGAGGCTCTTGTGGTGCGTATAAATATCCACGTGAACCCCATTACAAATAGTGCCTCGGATCTTGGCGTGAATCGCCGTGCGACTCGAATCATGGGTGGGGTGGTTCTCTCGTCTTCTTAATTGTCGGGATCGTCGCTATAACCTTGCCACTGCTGCGTCGACACGCATCCCAACCCGATGCACGGCGCGTCCTGATACGACATAGCCATCGGACCTGCGGAAGAGTAAGCGAAGCGATCGTCGATCTCTCGCCGATGGCGGAAACCTGCTCGCGCGCATCAGTCCTTTGAAACTTAGATGCCACGAGTCGGCTAGTCAATGGTGCGAGAGATGAAGCAAACTTCCTCTGAACCGCAGATAATAACTGCGAGGCCCAGCTGCGAACTGTCACGACCCGTTCGGGGCGTGGTATGCCTGCTGGCACGCAGTAGTCATACATCGAGTAATCGTGGAAATATAAAACAAGACATGAAACGGTTTATAAAATAAGACACGGTTTATGTGAACAAGCGTCGCCTTTGGCATATATATATAAACCGGGTTTAGCGATTACATCAGGCAACGGTACAGCGTGACTCTGACCTCTGAGGAAATATACAACTATGGCGGGACGGGGCCGTACCACCTATTACAAACTATCTACAATCAGGAGATCATACCAAAAGTAGAGCCTCAGGAGAAGATGGAGCTCACGACACAATGCAAAGAGATCCAGGATGCGGATCTAGCACTGCTTGCCCACTGCGGCATGAGCGGCCCGAAGGAAGTCGATCAGAGGTACTAAGTATGCAGCTATAAAGTACTTAAATGAAAACATATCATTTTTAAAACCGGTTTACAAATATGTGTGAAACAACGAGAAAGCGCGTAGTGCTCATCCTGAACAAACAACATGATAGGTAAGCGTAATAGGTCTTGTCTGAGCTGCGAATGATCGAAAGCGGGGCCGCTCGCCCGCATCGTCGTGCCAAGCCTAATCTGAACTCGAGTCGCGTAGGCCACTCGCGTGGGCGCGTGAGGTATAACCGCGTCGGGTGGCTACTCCTCGGCGTCGTCTGGACTCGTTGTCGCGTAGCGCGTAGACGCGTGAGGCATAACCCTGCGTACTAACACAGGAACTCGTAGCTCGCGTAGGCCCCTGGACCGCGTAGGGTATTCTCGAATCATGGTCCCGGACGCGAGTCTACCCGCGTCGGAGGCGGCAACCTCGGTATCGTCTCGAGGTGAGTGATAGTACACTAACATAGCGACTTATCTTTAAACAACATAAGCCGCGACAAAGGATGCTCTCTTATACAAGCGTTACAAGATACTAACACTCGTAGCATCATATCGTGTCTCTTATCAAACCGTCTTATTATTCTTTTCACGATTCAACATAAATGCATTATAAACACGTAGGCAAACTTGTTTCTTTTATCAATCTTAAGTGGTTATACTTAACTTCCCATAAAGCTAGTATAACTCTTAAGCTTACATTTTAAAAACCGATTAGTTCTCTTACATTAAAAATGATTGATATTCTTATGAAATGCTTTCGGATCTTTATTATTAGGGCTTAAGCGTGAGGCATTCTTAGTAAGTGTTATTCGAGCTTAAAGCGTGAGGCATTCTTAGTAAGTATTAATCGGGCTTAAGTCGAAGACATTGCGTAGTTATTATTCAGTTAACACGTATGCGTCGGCCGTACTATATATATTGTAAAATATCATGCTTTAGGAAGAATCACATGCATACCATTGAAAACCACTGCGAGTTGAATATGTCATGAGAGAGTCGACCTCGATAAGCCCGATAATATCCTAGAAAAGTCGCGCTGAGCAAGGTTTTGCTCTAAGTTGTATGCTCAAGAAACCTTAGAAGTTCTTCACAACCACTAAGTACTAAGGTATTTGGGCTAGGGTATTTTGGGCATTATAACAATACTAGAAGGCAACTTTTCTACCAAGGGAGGGTAGATTTTTGGCTGAGCTGGGGGCCTCGGCCAAACTACTAGGCTAGAGGGAGTATTCGGCGAGGGCCTTTCACGAGGAGGGGAGGGTTGGGCGAAAAGGCTGAAAAGGGAGAGGAGAGGATTTTCAAGACTTGGAAAGATTTGTGGATGAAGAACTCTTCGTCTCTGGAAGTATTTATAGGTCAAGTGGCCAACCAATGGCGAATTAAGACAAGTGCAAGGCAAGTGTAGGGTGATGATTAACTATACACAAAAATCCGACCATCTCCTTGACTTGTGCCTGAGGCACAAAGCGTGCAATGGTCTCGATTTAGTCGATGGGCGATTGAAGTCCACCGATTGGAGGTGCCAGTGTAAGCCTCCGTTGGTCCAAAATGTTTCGTCTCGGAAAAATCCAAAATTAGAAATGGCATAGCGGAATTTACCTACGAAAGTGTGGAAACATTTAGTCGAAAGCAATTCGTTTTGTGAGTTGTGCCCAAAAAGCGTTTGCCTAAACTTTAAGGCTAGACTTTTTATGCGTATTCCCACGTACATACTGGAAATCGGTATAACATTATCCACGTGCCTTACCGGGCACCAGTAGTCGAAACAACGTCGAGAGAAAATCGTGGAAATTAAAACTCGTACATGATAACCAATGAAAAGAGAAAGCAGGCTAACAGCGGTTACCTTTTACGAAAAATAACTAACACGAGATTACAATCCGCCTTGGCATCGATACAGGACCTCTAATTTTTATAACATCTCGGCGGGACGGGGCCCGCCGTACCACGAATGTACAAAAAGTTCTACAACTTGAGGCACCAAGTGACAAAGTCTCAGAAGGAATGGAGCTTTACGAGGCGAGCAGATCGAAGTGCGGATCAACAAGCGATGTATCTCGACTGCGGCGTGACGGCCCGAAGAAGTCGATTGACAGTGCAGAGTATGCGAAGCAGAAAAATCGTAAATGAAATCATAATAGTCTATAAGGAAAGCAGGAGACATGTATGATAGCGAACTCTGATGCACCACGTATATCTGATTCGGTCAAATCAAATCACGTCAAGTCGGGGACTCGCCGAAAGATCATTACTCAAGTGGGCGCGTACTTGTGGGCTGCAGCGTGTCGGTATGTCGACCCGATAACAAGATAGTACTCACGGTGGGCGCACTGCGTAGGCTACCCAGCGTGTCGGTATGTCGAACAAATAACGAGATAATACTCGCGTGGGCGCGTACTGCGTGGGCTACCCAGCGTGTCGGTATGTCGAGCAAATACCGGATAATACTCCGTGGCCAGCGTACTGGTGGGCTACCCAGCGTGTCGGTATGTCGAACAAATACCGGAATAATACTGCTGTGGGCGCGTACTGGTGGGCTGCAGCGTGTCGGTATGTCGAGCAGTTTACAAGATAACACTCACAATAGGCGTACGTGGGCTACCCAGCGTGTCGATATGTCCCCGAAGGATCAATATAGTGGAAGCATGCGTGGGCTACCCAGCGTGTCGATATGTCCGTCATACCGCCCGATATCAGGCCCTCAGTCGAGGACTGGTAGCGCAAAGTCAAACAACACTGCAACAAAACTATCACCACAAGCACGGGAGTTACACCTGACTCAAAGTACGCCCGTTTAAGTCGACAAAGCGGGTTCGACCCCAATACTACGTTCTTTCCTGCGCAGACCTGCTGCGTAGAAACCATGCGATACTATCCGTAGTATCACGCACATTAAATGTTTAAAACACGTCTTGAACACAATTAACATAACGTCAGTATACCTTTTAAAAGTCGAGTAATTAACTCGGCTTAAGGTCAGTATTCCTACCTTTTAAAACCAAGTCATTTACTTTTCCCTTAAGAAAAGTTCGATATTTAAACAAGTGATTTATCTTTCAAACTCAAGTTACTTCTCTTTTCCAAAATCGATTACATTATCTTTACAATCCATTAAGTTCATTCTTTGGAATTTTAAGAAAAACGAACTTGTTGTCAATGATTCTCGTTTAGCGACCGTGATCTAGGAAATGTAATATCATTTTGTCTCGTCTTAGTTTCTATGCGGATGGAGGTTTCTCTTGGTTTTAGTATAATCGATTAGTCGAAACCATTTCCTTTATTAAGTGACTGCGATGGTGTGTTCGATACTTGTTCCCATTTGAAATCCATTTCACATTCTTAGGCGTTATACCTAACTTCCCGTAAAGCTAGTATAACTCTTAAGTTTTCAAAAACCAAGTATTACTCATTACTCATGAATGAGGTTTTACAACTTTTGAATACATTACAAAACTTTCACAATTCTAAGTTAAGTCTCTTATCTTACAAGATCAAGTCTCTTAACGCGATCAACAATAGTTCTTTTACTCGCGTAAAGTTGTTATAAGCGACTTCCCGTAAAGCGTTATAACCGCTGTATTTTAAACCAACGATTACCACGTAAACATTTATGAGACCAAGGGCTCGTTCTTTAACAGAGTGCCCATTACTAACGGATAAGACTTACTCTCTTTACTAATGAAGCCACAACTTACGTAACAAGTCGAGACACGATTTGGAAAATCAATTTCCTTTAACACGCGTCGTCAACACTTTATATATTTCACAAATAGTCATCTTTGAAGAGGATAGGAAGAATCACATACCTCGCGACGATTATCGACCTTAAGCAAAATGCTCGATACTATCTCCGTAAGAAGAATATGCTCGTAGTCTTGATCTATAAGGGCCGTAGCGTCTATCAAACTCTAGTTTGAGCGTAGAGTAAACTAAGTACAAGGCCACTGCATTACGGAGTGGGCGAACTTCCTTTGTTTCTATTAACTTGCCACCTTTCCAGGGCGAAATCAACAAGGCTACAGATCCAAATCTAAGCCGACTTAACTATAATGACCTCGGGCTCACAAATCTATACAAACTTAACTATAACGACCTCGGGCTCACAAATCTATTCAAACTCTAAATATAACGACCTCGGGCTCGCGGATCTATACTCTTATCACAGTAAAAACTCAAATCCAAGAGGAAGAAACTTTTACCTTTTGGAAAAGCCCAAGCCACTTTTCTTCCCCTTTCAGTCAAACTTCGTCCACGGTGCTTCCCACAAGTTCACAACACCTTTTTCCTCCTTGCCCGCTCAGCGGTTCCACTAAGGCGGGTTTCTCAAAAACCTAGAGAGAAGGAGAGGGGTTTTCTCTTGGGAGGTTTGAAATGAAATGGCCGTCTTCCAGACTTGGCCTAAAATAAACTTATCATTTGGTCGAAGGATGGGAGGACACATCACCCTCTCATGAGCTCATATAAAAATATCACGATTTTTCTCCTTTACACATGAAAATCGCCGGCGCGCAGCCACGCGGCGCCATGGCGCTCTTCTCAGAAAAAATAATTGCAGCGTCTGTGCGCCACTGCGTCCGGCGCGCGGCCTGCCACCGCCAGACCACCGATATCGGCGCGCGACCCGCTCTCCGGCAGCGGCTGAACCCTGGCGAAGTCGCTGCTTTACTTATGGCGCCAAACTTGAAACTTCCGTAACTTTTGACTCAGATGTCGATCGGCGAGCGGTTGGTTGCGTTGGGACCTAGATTGACGGACTACACACTAGGCCTTTTAAACACCTTACAATCCTTAACAACGGGTCCGATACTCAAAGGTAAACTCAAAATCCTTCGACACGTGTTTGCGACTTATCTATCCTCTAGAATTTCACGGGGTGTAACATTCTTCCACTTCAGAAACGTTCGTCGAATGTTCCTTCTAATCTTGAACACGTGCGCGGTATAGTCTTCACTACTATACCTGCAAAACTCATTTATGCCTCTCGTGGCCATAATATAGAAATCACGCGTCTCAATTCCATTGGAAATCACCTCTAACGTGCAAACATCTTATTTTCTCACTCCGCGGTCTAAAGGATACTCTCGCTACTCGGCGTACCTTCGCGTACACTCGCACCTCTACAGTACCGTTCCGCGATTGATCCACTACATTTCTACCGCTTGAGTCGCTCCTCGACTCGTCCATCTTACTAATCCACGTCATGAAGCTACCCTCATCCTGGCTACTCGTGGAATAAATCACAAAACTCCGTATACCATACACTCAACAAGGATTAACGATGAGCTTCTGCCCGAGGCGGCGCACGTCTAAGGTCTCAAAATTTTCTCATTCCCAAACTTACCTCTTTAATAACCATGCTTCCAAAACACATTATATCTGCAAGCTACGAACATAGCCTCGACCATCACGCGACATCCAGCGTACAATACTCTGAGGGTTAAGAACATACTGTAACTATTGCTTCGCTTCCAGTCGTTCTGCTCGTATTCTTTCCGACACGGCCTTAAAGGAGGAGGTGAGCGATCAGCGATCCGAAATTTGAATCTCGACCTCGCGCTATCTGGTGGGACAATTCCTTGCAAAATGGCGGTGGCGCGTATAAAGCAGATTCCCCTATTAGCGCGACCGCCCCATCGTGGAGCCTACCTGATAGTCCGCAGCGAGGTAAGGGTGGTCGTCAGACTAACGTCACGATCCCAAAACCGAAACCTTGGAGCCACGACTGCTCGCGAAGTTTCGAGCGATCACGGCGGCGAGGTGGAGCACTCCGTCTTTGGCGGGCGCGTAACTAACTTTCTTCTTGGAACTGCTGCCGAAAGGTCACGAAGGACCTGCGCCTTGGCCTACTCTGGCGATCTTGGTCGTTCAGTCGACTCCTCGTGCCTCGCATCGAGTGCGTGAGCTGCGTGCGAGCGATGTCGTGCGGTGAAGAGCTACTCGAGCAACTCTGCCAAATAGTCGTCAAGCCTGTGACATGGCGGTGCACTCTGTCCTCCATGTCGGCTACTAGCGGGGGCGTCTGAGCTAGTGAGTTAAACTCCGCGTTGTACTCTGAGCGTCGCGGATTACGCCTCAGCATCAAAATCTGTCGGCGAGTCCTCGCAAATACGTGGAGGCGAAATGTGCAAGAAATGCCTCAGGAACTGCGTCCGTCTCATTTGGAAGTGCATGCCCTCCCGGGGCGGCTCGCGAATCAAACGATCGGCTAACGGTATCGCGCGGCCGTGCGAACCTAGGACCAGCGACTCGGTCTCCGTGCCTTGATCGCTCTCGCGTGATCGGTATGGCGTCCGGATGAACTCCTGCGGATCATCCTCGGGCCTCGACGTAGAACTCTGGCGGGCCTGACTTCGAAAAGTCCGCGACCTCGAACTATCCGATCTCGGGTGAACGGCGGTGCTCTTTGGGCTACTGCGTCCGGCCTATCCTCGTGTCGCCCTGACCACGGCGATAAGCGGGCGACTCGCGTAACCCGTCTCTCTGCTCCGGCCAGGTGGGGTGGAGGCTCGAGTCTTGTGGTCTCTGTAGAGGCGCATTTGCTCTGCTCGCGACTCCTCTGCCTTGCCGCCACAGGCCTGGTTGCCTTCGCGAGCATAGCGGTAAAAGCGAAACACGTCGGAGGGTCGACTTACAACGGCTCTAAGGCGCGATCTCGGAATGAGAAGAATAGAAACCAATCCTAAATGTCCATGACCTCGATTATAGATGTGGTGCGCGACACGTCGATAATCGAACTTCTAAGACACGATGCGTAGACACTTTCAGAGGACTAAGCGCTCACGATACCATACGTCGACCGAGCGGGCGCGGCAGTGCCTTACCACCCAGTAGTCAAACAACGTCGAGAGAAAATCAGCGAAATTAAAACTCATACATGATAACCAATGAAAAGAAAGCAGGCTAACGGCGGTTACCTTTTACGAAAAATAACTAACACACGAGCGATTTACAATCCGCCTTGCGTCGATTACGGACCTGCAGAATTTTTATAACATCTCGGCGGAACGGGGCCGCCGTACCACAGAATGTACAAAAGTTCTACAACTTGAGGAGCCGTACCAAGTGACAAAGTCTCAGAAGGAATGGAGCTTTACGAGGCGAGCAGCGATCAAAGTGCGGATCAACAAGCGATGTATCTCGACTGCGGCGTGAGCGCGGCCCCGAAGAGTCGATGCAACAGTGCAGGTATGCGAAGCAGAAAAATCGTAAATGAAATCATAATAGTCTATAAGGAAAGCGGGAGACATGTATGATAGCGAACTCTGATGCACGTATATCTGATTCGGTCAAATCAAATCACGTCAAATCGGGGACTCGCCGAAAGATCGTTACTCGAAGTGGGCGCATACTTGTGGGCTACCCAGCGTGTCGGTATGTCGACCCGATAACAAGATAGTACTCGCTGTGGGCGCATACTCGTGGGCTACCCAGCGTGTCGGTATGTCGAACAAATACCGAGATAATACTCGCTGTGGGCGCGTACTGTTGGGCTACCCAGCGTGTCGGTATGTCGAACAAATACCCGGATAATACTCGCTGTGGGCGCATACTCGTGGGCTGCAGCGTGTCGGTATGTCGAGCAAACCGGTTTACAAGATAACACTCACAATGGAAGCGTACGTGGGCTACCCAGCGTGTCGATATGTCGAAGGATCGATATAGTGGAAGCGTACGTGGGCTACCCAGCGTGTCGATATGTCCGTCATACCACCCGATGTCCGGCCCTCAGTCGAGAGACTCGGTAGCCAAAGTCAAACACTTGAACAACAAAACTATCACCGCAACCTGCAAGTTACACGACTCGAAGTACGCCCGTTTAAGTCGACAAGCGGGTTCCGACCCCAAAATACTACATTCTTTCCTGCGCGAGACCTCTCTTTGCGTAGAAACCATGCGATACTATCACCGTAGTATCACGCACATTAAATGTTTAAAACCGTCTTGAACACAATTAACATAACGTCAGTATACGCTTTTAAAAGTCGAGTAATTAACTCGGCTTTGGGTCAGTATTCCTACGCTTTTAAAACCGAGTCATTTACTTTTCCCTTAAGAAAAGTTCGATATTTGAAACAAGTGATTTATACTTTCAAACTCAGTTACTTCTCTTTTCCAAAATCCGTACATTATCGCTTTACAATCCATTAAGTTCGTTCTTTGGAATTTTAAGAAAAACGAACTTGTTGTCAATGATTCTCATTTAGCGACCGTGATCTAGAAATGTAATATCATTTTGTCGTCTTAGTTTCTATGCGGATGGAGGTTTCTCTTGGTTTAGTATAATCGATTAGTGAAACCATTTCCTTTATTAAGCCTTTGCGATGGTGTGTTCGATACTTGTTCCCACTTTGAAATCCATTTCACATTCTTAGTAGTTATACCTAACTTCCCGTAAAGCTAGTATAACTCTTAAGTTTTCAAAAACCAAGTATTACTCATTACTGTGAATGAGGTTTTACAACTTTTGAATACATTACAAAACTTTCACAATTCTAAGTTAAGTCTCTTATCTTACAAGATCAAGTCTCTTAACTACCGATCAACAACGTTCTTTTACTCGCATAAAGTTGTTATAATGACTTACGTAAAGCCGTTATAACCGCTTTATATTTTAAATAACCAATTACCACGTAAACATTTATGAGACCAAGAGGCTCGTTCTTTAAGCTTAGAGTGCCCATTACTAACGGATAAGACTTACTCTTCTTAATGAAGCCGCTTTAACTTGTAACAAGTGAAGACACAATTTGGAAAATCAATTTCCTTTAACACCGTCGTCAGCCGCGCTATATATTTCACAAATAGTCATCTTTGAAGAGGATAGGAAGAATCGCGTACCTCGCGACGATTGTCGACACTAAGCAAAATGCTCCACGATCTTATCTCCCCAAGAAGAATATGCTACCGTAGTACTTCAATCTATAAGGGCCGTAAAGCGTCTATCAAACTCTAGTTTTGAGCGTAGAGTAAACTAAGTACAAGGCCTACATTCTACGAGTGGGAACTTCCTTTGTTTCTATTAACTTGCACCTTTCAGGCCGAAATCAACAAGGCTACAGATCCAAATCTAAGCCAGCTTAACTATAACGGCCTCGGGCTCACAAATCTATACAAACTTAACTATAACGACCTCGGGCTCACAAATCTATTCAAACTCTAAATATAACGACCTCGGGCTCACGGATCTATACTACTATCACAGTAAAACTCAAATCCAAGAGGAAGAAACTTTTACCTTTTGGAAAAGCCCACAAGCCACTTTTCTTCCACTTCTTCGTCAAACTTCGTCCAGTGCTTGTTCTGACACCTTTTCCTCATTGCCGCTCAGCGGTTCCACAAGGCGGGTTTCAAAAACCTAGAGAGAAGGAGAGGGGTTTTCTCTTGGGAGGTTTGAAATGAAATGGCCAAGTCTTCCAGACTTGGCCTAAATGAGCTTCTATCATTGGTCGAAGGATGGGAGGACAGCTTGTCACCCTAGGCTCGCTTATAAAAATATCACGATTTTTCTCCTTTACATGAAAAATCCGCCTTGGCGCATGTGACCTTGCAGCGGCCAGCGCTCGAAAAAATAATTGCAGCGTCTGGCGCGCGCCTGCGCGTGGCGCGCAACCCGCGGACCCTCGGTACAATCGGCGCGCGACCACGCTCTCGGCGCGTGAACCTGGCGAAGTCAGCTGCTTTACTTGGCGCGCCAAACTTGAAACTTCCGCAACGACTCGATGTCGATCGGCGAGCGGTTAGTTGCGTTGGGACCTAGATTGAGCGGACTACACGCCAGGCCTTTTAAACGCCTTACAATCCTTAACAGCGGGTCCGATACCGAAGGTAAACTCAAAATCCTTCCGACACATGTTTGCGACTTATCTATCCTCTAAATTTCACGGGGTGTAACAATTCTCCCTCGCCCGCGATGCGTCCCGAATGTTCCTTCCCAAACATTCGTCGAATGTTCCTTCCCCTGCGATTAACGATAAGATTCTTCACTTAGCGATTTGCAAATGCCACGCACGACCTGAACGCAGGCGAAGCGATAGCGAAAATTTACAAGTAGGAAAGTGAATTACGGAGGTGTGGGAATAGGTGAGATATACGCCTCGTGTCCTCGCCGGCTTCCCGCGTCATCTCTCACGAGCTCGTTCGCCACAGACTTTGTGGAAGCCACGTCCACGGTCGCGAGCGCCTAACACGGCGATCGACTATCGCTATGGGAATCTCGCCATCGATAACCCACCTGGTCACTGGACATCGTCAATCGGATGCACCTAGATGGATCCGATACATCTCGCCGGCGTAGATCGTGAAAAAGCGGGATGCCTTGCCTCCGGATCGGACGGCGGATCAACTCGTGGCAACCTTGCCTACCTGCGGACAATGCGAAGCGGCCCGATGTACCTTGGTGAGTTTCCCCTTCTTCGAATCGCATCGCGCCGCCGTGGGTGGCGCTAGGAAAACCCAATCATGAACCTCGAACTCAAGATCTGGCGGCGATGATCTGCATCGACCATCGACTACGAGTGTCGATAAGCGCTCTCGGATAAGCCGCGCTTATCCGGCTGCTTTGCGCCAAATCTGGTCCCATATTGCACCTCGCCCGCATCGAACCAACATGGCGTCTGCACTTCCTCGTACAAGGCCTCGTAAGGCGCCGTCGAATCTTTGGGTGGTAGCTATTATTATCTGCGAACTCAACTAGAGGCAAATGATCCTCCCAGTACCGCGAAGTCAATAACGGGCTCGGCATATCCTCGAGAGTGCGGATAGTGCGCTCTGCTGTCATGCGTGCATGCGTGGATGAAATGCGATGCTCGGGCTCACTGCGTCCACTAAACCCCTCTGGAAGGACCTCGAGAAGTTAGCGTGGCGGGCTCCATGCGATATGATCGAAGTAGGGACTCCGTGCGATCGGCGATCTCTCGGATGTAAAGTGCGGCGTAATCCTCGGTAGAAAAAGTCGTCTGACGGGAAGAAAGTGGGCTGATTTAGTCAACTTTGTCGGCGATAACCCGTATAGAATCATGTCTCCTGCGAGTGCGAGGTAATCGTGATGAAGTCCGTGTTGATTACCTCCGGCTTCGGTCGGGATCTCGATCGCTGCGACAAACCACGGGCCTCTGGTGCTCTGCCTTCGCTGCGACAACCACGGGCGAGCTACGAACTCTGCAGCGTCCTCTTGAAGCCGTCCGCTGATACGGATCTAAGGTCGTGGTACATCTTGATGCGACCGGATGGATGAAGTAGCTTGGCGTTGTGTGCTTCCCCGAGAACCTCTGCGGAAGTCCGAAACATCTGGAACACACAATCGCCCTCGAACCTTAGCACCCCGTGGTGCTACCTCAAAGGACCGCGCCTCGCGAAGAGATGTATCGCGATATCGAATCAAAGTGGATCCTCGAGCTGTTGCCTCTTCGCCTCGCCAGCGATGGAAGACTCGGCAACCTCGCGAACTCTAACCCGGCGCTATCGAGAATCAATCAAGCGGACACGAGGCTCGCTAAGCGATGCAAATCACGAACCATGTCCCTCACTCTCTGGTTGCACGTATGATAGGCTCCACGTGACCTACGACTAAGGCGTACGCCTGGCGTTGGCCTTGGGTGGTACGGGATATCAACATCGTAATCCTTAAGCAACTCTAACCACCGTCTCTGTCGTAAGTTCGGCTCCTGCTGCTGAAGATATCTTTGGAGGCTCTTGTGGTGCGTAAAAATATCCACGTGAACCCATTACAAATAGTGCCTCGGATCTTGGCGTGAATCACGGTGCCGACTCCGAATCATGGGTGGGGTAGTTCTCTCGTGTTTCTTGGTGTCGGGATCGTATGCTATAACTACTGCCATCTTTGCGTCAATACACGTCCCAACCCGATGCGACACGTCACAATACGACGTAACCATCTGGACCCTACGGAAGAAGTAGAAGCGAGGCGGTCGTCGATCTCTTTCGACTGCTGGAAACCACGCTCCAGCATCGATCCACTGAAACTTGGCCTTACGAGTCGGCCTAGTCAATGGTGCGAGATAGAAGCAAACTTCTCCGCGAACGTAGATAATATCCTGCGAGGCCCGAGCTGCGAACCTCTGCCGGAGTAGTAGGTCTAAGCCAAGTCTGCGCCTCGATCTTGGCGTATCCTTTCGAATGCCGTCGGCCCGACAATATGCCCGAAAGCGCCGAAGTCGGCAAAACTCACGTTTGGAAAACTTGGCGTCAAGCTGCTGATCTGGAGAAGCGTCGGCCACGATCGCCAAATGCTCGCGTGCTCTGCTCTGGCGAGAATAAACCAAGATATCATCGATGAACCTATCACAAGCGTGTCCGAAAATGGTTTGAACACTCGGTTCATCAAATACATGAATCTGCGGGCATTGGTCAACCAGACATGACCCGAACTCGTAATGCGTCTGGTCGGAATGCGATCCTAGGGACATCCGCCTCTCGACCACGAACGATGATAGCGATCGCGGTCGATCTTGGAGAAACATCTCGCGCCCTGTTGGTCGAACAAGTCATCAATCACGGGAAGGGGTATACGTTCTTAATGGTCACCTTGTTCGGTGCACATAGTCAACACACGTGCGCGGCGTCCGTCCTTCTTCTTCACGAACAATCTGGCGCCCCCGGGAGAAACACTAGGTCGATAAAACCGCTTCTCCGGCAAATCCCTCGGTGGTCCTTGACTCCTCGGCTTCGGCGGGTGCCGTTACGTATGGCGGAATGGAAATAGGCGAGTGTCTGCAACTCTGTCTATACAAAACTCGATCTCCTCTCGGGAGGATGCGGAAGGTCATGCGGAAACACGTGCGGGAACTTCGACTCTGGGCCGGCGAAAATCTGGTACGCGACTTGATATCAAACACGAGCGAGATGGTAGATATACCCCTGCGCACCGTCTTCCTGGCCTTGAGGTAGGAAATAAACCTACCACCGGCGTCTGGTGCTCCTCACTCGACAATGGCTCGCCGAAGCTGGAACCGTACTACTCTCTCTGCGATCTACATTGGCGTAGCAAGAAGCTAGCCAATCCGTCCCATAATCACGTCGAAGTCGATCATCTCCGACTCTGTCAAGTCGGCTGAGGTCGGCGGTAAATGATCACGGGACAAGCTCATATACGTTGAGCTACCACGAATCACCCAGGCGTAGCTACCTCGAAAGGGTCTATGGACTCGGGCTCTATCCTATCTACTAGCGACAAGGGAGATATATGGACATAGTAGAACCGGATCTATCAAGCATACGTCAAACCCGAGCGATAAGGTACATGGCGACATCGGTGAGGCCTCACGATCTGTCGGTGGACAAAGCATAAATGCGGTTACGAGGACCGCTAGAGCTGAGACGAGCCACGACCTCTGCGCGACCTGGCGACCCGTGTGTACCACGCCTCAGGCGATGGCGTAGGAGATGATGAAGCGGCAGCGAACACAGAAGGTGAGCCTACCACCGGTGGCCCGGTCGGACGATCCGCCAAAGTGACCTGCTGCCTGGCGTAACAAGCTCAAAGTAGTACCACACTTCCGTAATGGGATCTGCGCATCGGCCACCTGGGGTGGTCCGTCGGCGATGCCTCTGCTACTACGGGCGTCACGAAGCCACAGGGCCACAGTACGCCCTCGAAAACTCTGGTGTCTTGAGGGCGGTGCGAGAGTGCTCTGGTGGGCGTGGTGCGAATCTAGGCTAGCTGCGAGGCGCCCACCACGATAACCACGAAGACCCTCCGTCACGGCGCCTGCTGCTTTACGTCGACCGTCGACCTCTGCGCTCGCCGCGTCAGGCGTGAGCTGCGTGCGGGTAATGTCATACGGTGAAGAAACACCGCGCGCGACTTCGGCCATATAGTCGTCTGGCGGTGACATGGCGGTGCACCTATCCTCGTATCTGCTGCAATCTTTGGGACATATCGAGCGATGAATCAAACTCGACATTGTACTCACGACGGTCGTCCTCTCTTCCTCGATGGTAAAAATCTATCGGCGCGCCCTCGCCATCTGTGGAGGTAAGAAGTGAGTGAGGAAAGCCTCGAGAACTCATCCCAGTAGGCGGGATCGTGCTCTCCGGGATAACTCGTGAATCAAACCAATCATTGCGGTATCACGCATGGCCGATGCGAACCAAAGGTCCACGGACTCTGTCTCAGAGGCCTTGATCACCTCGTGATTCTCTGTGGCGGCGGATAAACTCCTGCGGATCATCCTCGGCCTCGACGTAAAACTCTGGCGGGCTGACTCGAAATCTCGTAGTCTCAAACTATCGCCTCGGGTGCACCACGGTGCGGGGCTGGGCTGAGCTGGGCTGCGCGTCGATCTCTCGCCGTGTCGGGCCACAACTTTGCCAATGGGCCGTCTCCTTGTACCTAACTCCTCGCCCGGTGTGGGACGGGAGGTGTGGGTGCGTGGTCTCTTTGGGGCGGCGTCATAGAACTCGCCGTCTGGTATAGGCGGGCACGAGCCCTCGTGACTCTGGGTGTCTGCTGCGACTCCTCGGTTTGCCGCCGCCAGGCGGGTTGCCTTACGTGGAGGCATAAGCGTTCTGAGGAAAGGAATACGTTAGAGGGTCGACCTATAACACGACTCTAAAGCACGATCTCGGAATGAGAAGAATGAAACGATCCTAAATATCCTATAGCCTCACGATTATTGGTGTGGTGCGACAGCGAATGTCGAACTACTAGATCACGATGCATAGACCTTTCAGAGGATTAAGCGCTCGATACCACTTTTGTCACGACCCGTTCGGGGCGTGGTAGTGCCTCAAGGGCACCCAGTAGTCATACATCGCGAGTGTCGGCGGAAATATAAAACAAGACATGAAACAGTTTATAAAATAAGACCACGATTTATGTGAACAAGCGTCGCCTTTCGGCATATATATAAACCGGGTTTAGCGATTACATCCAAACCTTTGTACAACATGACTCTGAGACCTCTGAAATATACAACTATGGCGGGATAGGGCCCGCCATACCTGGCTTACAAACTATCTACAATCTGAGAGATCATGCAAAAGTAGAGCCTCGGAGAAGATGGAGCTCGACACGATGCAAAGAGATCCTAAGGATGCGGATCTAGCACTGCTTGCCCTTACTGCGGCATGAGCGGCCAGAAGAAGTCGATGCACAATTACTAAGTATGCAGCGTAAAGTACTTAAATGAAAACATATCATTTTTAAAACCGGTTTACAAATATGTGTGAAACAACCGAGAAGCCGTACGTGGTGCTCATCTAAACAAAACAACAATAGGTAAGCGTAATAGGTCTTGTCTAGGCTGCGAATGATCGAAGCAGGGCCACTCGCCCGTCGTCGATGCAAGCCTAATCTGAACTCGGTCGCGTAGGCCTTCCGCGTGGGCGCGTGAGGTATAACCCGCGTCGGTAGCTACTCCTCGGCGTAAATCTGGACTCGTTGTCGCGTGGCGTATAGACGCGTGAGGCATAACCCGCATACTAACACGGAACTCGTAGCTCGCGTAGGCCCCACTGGACGCGTGAGGTATTCTCGAATCATAGTCCCGGACGCTGAGTCTACCGCGTCGGAGGCGACAACCTCGGTATCGTCTCGAGGTGAGTGATAGTACACTAACATAACAACTTATCTTTAAACAACATAAGCACAACAAGGATACTCTCTTATACAAGCGTTACAAGATACTAACACTCGTAGCATCGTATCATGTCTACTTATCAAACCGTCTTATTATTCTTTTCCTGATTGACATAAGTGCATTATAAACACGTAGGCAAACTTGTTTCTTTTATCAATCTTAAGTGGTTATACTTAACTTCCCATAAAGCTAGTATAACTCTTAAGCCACATTTTAAAACCAGTTAGTTCTCTTACATTAAAAATGATTGATATTCTTATGAAATGCTTTGGATCTTTATTATTGAGGCTTAAGCGTGAGGCATTCGTAAGTGTTATTCGAGCTTAAGCGTGAGGCATTAGTAAGTATTATTCGGGCTTAAGTCGAAGACATTGCGTAGTTATTATTCGATTAACACGTATCGTCTACCGTACTATATATATTGTAAAATATCATGCTTTAGGAAGAATCACATACCAGTGAAAACCACACTTGAGTTGAATATGTCGCGTGAGTCGACCTCGATAAAGCCCGATAATATCCTAGAAAAGTCGCTGAGCAGGTTTTGCTCTAAGTTATATGCTCAAGGAAACCTTAGAAGTTAACTTACAACCTGCTAAGTACTAAGGTATTTGGGCTAGGGTATTTTGGGCATTATAACAATACTAGAAACAACTTTTCTACCAAGGGAGGGTAGATTTTTGGCTAGGCTAGGGGGCCTCGGCCAAACTACTAGGCTAGAGGGGGTATTCGGCCAAGGGCCTTTCACGAGGGAGGAGGGTTGGGCGAAAAGGCTACAAAGGGAGAGGAGAGGATTTTCAAGACTTGGAAAGATTTGTGGATGAAGAACTCTTAAATCTCTAAGGGGTATTTATAGGTCAAGAAGTGGCCAACCAGTAGCGAAGATTAAGACAAGTGCAAGGCAAGTGTAGGGTGAGGATTAACTATACACAAATATCCTGCAACTCCTTGACTTGTGCCTGAAACAAAAAGCGTGCCAATGGTCTCAATTTCGTCGATGGGCGATTGAGTCCACGATTGGAGGTGCCAAGTGTAAGCCCTCCGTTGGTCCAAAATGTTCGTCTCTCGGAAAAATCCATAAAAATTAGAAATGGCATGGCGGAATTTACCTACGAAATTTGTGGAAGCGTTTAGTCGGAAAACTATTCGTTTTGTGAGTTGTGCCCAAAAAATGTTTTGCCTAAACTTTAAGGCTAGACTTTTTATGCGTATTCCCACGTACATACTGCGGAAATCTGAGGTATAAGAACCTCTGTCGGAGTAGTAGGTCTAGGCGACTCGGCGCCTCGATCTTGGCGTATCCACGAATACCGTGGCCCGGCTATATGCCCGAAAAGCCACGAAGTCAGCGAACTCACCTTGAAAACTTGGCGTATAAGCTGGCGGTCTGGAGAACTCTCGGCGCGATCGCCGAATGCTCGCGTGCTCACCTCTGGCGAGAATAAACCAAGATGTCATCAATGAACACTATCACAAGCGTGTCCAAAAATGGCGAACACTCGGTTCATCAAATCCATAAATACCGCGGAGCATTGGTCGACGAAAGACATAATCCGAACTCATAGTGCCATCACAGGGTCGGAATGCGATCTAGGGACATCCGCCTCTCTAACTCGTACCTAATGATAGCGATCGCGGATCAATCTTGGAGAAACATCTACGCACCACCGCAGTCGAACAAATCATCAATCACAGGAATGGGGTTTCTGTTCTTAATGGTCACCTTGTTAATTGCTGTAATCAACACCGTGCGTGACGTCAGTCCTTCTTCGCGAACAATCTGGCGCTCGGGAGAAACACTAGGCTGATGAAGCCGCTTCTCGGCAAATCTCTCGGTGGTCCTTGACTCTCTCGGCTCGGCGGTGCCGTTCGTATGGCGGAATGGAAATAGGCGAGTGTCTGCAGCTGTCGATACAAAACTCTATCTCCTCTCGGGAGGATGCGAGGTCGTGAAATACATCGTGCAGGAACTCTCGACTCTGGGCCAGTGAAAATCTGCGCTGCGGCCTCGATATCAAACACGAGCGAGATGGTAGATATACCGCTGCGCGCACCATCTTCCAGCCTTGGTAGGAAATAAACCTACCACCGGCGACACGGTGTTCCTCGCTCGATAACGGCTCCCAGAGCTGGAACCGTACCACTCTCTCCCTGCGGTCTACATTGGCGTAGCAAGAAGCTAACGATCCGTGCCGTGATCACGTGAAATCGATCATGTCGACTCTATCAAGTCGGCTGAGTGCGGCATTGCGTATAGTCCTTGGACAAGCCATATACCCGTAGAGCTACCAGAATCGCCCTGCTGGGTAGCTACCTCGAAAGGGTCTATGGACTCGAGCTCTATCCCTATCCTACTAGCGATAAGGGAGATATATAGGGCAGTAGAACCGGATCTATCGAGCATACGTCGTAACGGCGAGCGATAAGGTACACAGCGGCGTCGAGCGGCGCCTCACAGTCTGCCCAGACAAGGCATAAATGCGATTCGAGGACCGCTGGCTGAGACCAGCGCCACGACCTCTGCCGCGACCTGCTGGTCCATGAGTACCACGCCTCGGGCGAGTAGCGAAGGGATGAGACCGTGCAGACCTGCGGTGACCCCTACCCGTGTCAGCGCGCCGCAGTGGACCGGACTCTCGCATAATGACACGATGGCCACAAGTGTAGCAAGCTCCAGTAGTACCGCGACCTCGAATGGAATCTACCACATCGGACACTGAGCGGACCTCGATCGGTTAGCACGCGCTACCACGGAAATCCGAAGTCACAGGGCCACGACACGCCCCGAATGCTCTGGCTGTACCGAAAACGATGTAGGAGTGCTCTGGGGTGGCTGTGGTGCAAATCTAGACGTCTGCTGAGGCCGTCCACCGAAAGCTACCAAAGATCCGGCCGTCTTGGCCTTAACCTGCTGGCGATATCACATGCGACCGTCGGTCTCTGCGCTCCTCGCATCCAGTGCATGAGCTGCGTGCGGGTAATGTCCATACTCGTTGAAGAGCAACACCCGCACAAGACTTGGCCATATAATCATCTAGCGGTGGCGTGGCGGTGCACCGTCCTCGCATGCTCTGCTGCGCGGGGACATATCGAGCCAGCGAATGAACTCGGCGTTGTACTCCTGGCGTGCGCCTCTGCGTGCCAACAAAAACTTGTCGGCCCGTGCCCTCATCTGCGGAGGCAAGAAGTGATTGAGAAAGCCTCAGGAACTTCGTCCGTCTTCTTTGGGCGCAAACTCTCCGGAAAGCTCCTGCGAATCAAACCAATCATGCGGTATCACGCGGCCCGTCTGGCGAATAACGGACTCGGTCTGCGAAGCCTTGATCACCGCGTGATCCTCTGGCGGCGGATGAACTCCTGCGGATCATCCTCGAGCCTCGACCGTAGAACTGCGGCGGGCTCTGACTCGAGAAAATCCAGTAGCCTCAGTATGCGATCTCGGGTGAGCGCGAGGCTACTGGGCGAAATGCTTTGCATCGGCGTATCGCCGTATGCAGCCTGATCTGGCGATGGCGAGCCGTCTCGCGTACCTAACTCCTGCCGCGGTGTGGGGCGGGAGTGCGGTGCGTGGTCTCTCTTTGGGGCGGCGTCATGGAACTCGCCGTCTCGGGTATAGGCGGGCACGAGCCCTCGTGACTCTCGGTGTCCTACTAGCGACTCCTGCTGCCTTGCCAGGGCGGGTTGTCTTCGTGGAGCATAAGCGTACAGAAAAGGAATATGTTAGAGGTCGACTTATAACACGGCTCTGAGGCACGATCTCGGTGAGAAGAATGAAACCAATCCTAAATATCCTATAGCCTCACGATTATTGGTGTGGTGCGACCTGGAATGTCGAACTTCTACTAGATACGGTCTAGACACTTTCAGAGATTAAGCGCTCTGATACCACTTTTGTCACGACCGATTCGGGGCCGTGGTAGTATCGGAGCACCTAAGTAGTCATATATCAGTGTGAATATAAAAACAAGACATGAAACAAATGTAAATGGAGACCTGATTTATACGAGAAAAGTAAGCCTTTGGCGTATATATATATATATAAAGAGTGAGCAGATTACATCAACTTTACAACATGACTACTGGACCTGCAGGAATGTAAATAACTATGGCGGGACGGGGCCGCCATACCTGAATATACATATATCTGCATCGGGGAGAACCGTACAAAAGTCGAGCCTCGGAGAAGATGGAGCTCACGACACAGCAAAGATCCTAAGGATGCGGATCTAGCACACTCTTGCCACCTGCGGCGTGAGCGGCCGAAGGAGGTCATTACAGCAGTACCAGTATGTGAAGCGTAAAATCTTGAAGTAAAATCAAAGTATTTAAAACCATTTACCATCTGACAGTTCAATGCGAGATAGTGCCACAACATAAACAAGAGCAAAATAGAAATAATGGCCCTGGTCTTATCTAGGCGCGAATGATCGAAGCAAGGCGATCGCCCGTAGTATCATTATGCGGGCCTAATCACAGACTTCCATGATCCGCATGGGTCCACCGCGAGACCGCGTAGGTATTCCTCGCGTCGGGGGTAGCTAACCCCGGTACCTCTGGACTCCGCGATGCATAGTCTCATAAACCGCGTAGTCACGCGGACGCGTAGGGCATCCGCGTCGGGATAAAACACCCGGAATGATCAATCACGGAACTCCATGACTCGCGCGTAGTCACCGCGGTGCATGCCGTCGTATAGACGCGTCGAGGGTGGCAAGCCACCGGTATAACAAGTCGAGGGTAGGTGATATAATACGATTACAGCGGACTTACCGTTTAACAGCGTAAGCCTGACAAGAATAACAATATCACGAAGACACTAACACGTAGCATCCTAACATGTTACTTATCAAACCATCTTACTACGCTGCGGAAATCAATACGAGTTTTCATAAACAATAAGTAAATAGTTCCTTTTATCTTTCTTAAGTCGTTATACCTAACTTCCCATAAAGCTAGTATAACTCTTAACTTTACGTTTACAAATCAAGTATTACTCTTCTTTCGAAATGATTATAATTCTTTTGAAATACTTCGAGTTCTTATTATTTAAACTTAAGTCAAGTAAAACCATGTTGATTAACACATCGTCTAGTACTATATATATACTTTAAAATATCATGCTCGAGAGGATAGGAAGAATAACATACCTTCTTGGCGAAGACCACTGCCAAGTCGAATATGTCGCGCTTGTATGATATCGACTATAACGATCAAATCGTATATCAGCGTCTAGACTATCTTGTATAAAGTTCTAAGCGAGAGGGTTCTCATTCTACGGAAAATTGGGCAGCACTTCCCTGCAGTCAAGCTACCCAAGTCTCTGTAAATCTGATCTATGTAAATCTGATTTAATTCTTCTTACATTTATACCGCCCTACTGTGATTATAGTTCAATTACATTCTTTAATATCATACATATCATATACTCAGTCTAAACTATTCTTATATGTAATATCTATTACAATAGAAGGACAAGAGTATTTACCTCGATAAGCCCAAAATTATCCAAGTTAAATGTCGATCTGAGCAAGGTTTAGCTCACAATTGCGCTCAGATAGCTCGAGAAGCCCTTAGAAGTTCTACACAACTACTTAAATACTATAAGGGCTTTGGGCTAGGGTCTTTAGGAATAGTAACTATACTTGGAAGATAACTGTCTACCAGGGGGGGGGGTTAGGCTAGAGCTACTAGGCTAGGGGAAGATGTTTGGCGAGAGCCTTGAGAGGAGAGGAGTGTTGGACGAAACAACTACTGAGAGGGGAAGGATTTTCAAGACTTGGAGAAATTATTTGTGGATGAAGAAAACCTTGAGTTAGGGGTATTTATAGGCCAACCAATGTCGAGATGATGGCAAGTGGAGGGCAAGTGGAGGTGAGGATTCGCGAGTGTCATATCCATCTACTACAACAATATCTACCTAACCTTGACTAATGCGAGGCCACAAAAATCGTCCAACTTGAGTTGCGTCCATATGAGGGTGACAAGTGTCACCCTCCGTTAATCCAAAATATTTAGTCTCTCGGAAAAATCATAAAAATTATAAATGACATAGTAGTAATTTTCCTACCTGAAGTTTTGGAAAACGTTTTGTCGGAAAATGATTCTTTTCGTGGGTTGTGCACAAGTTTTTCGTCCAATGCCTAACTTTAAGGCTAAACTTTTGTACGTACGCCATCACGTACATACTCTGGAAATACGGGGTATAACAGGTTTACCCCTCATTTATACTCTTACCCTGGAGAAGGTAATAAAGCAGGTGGTATAACGTCTTGGGGGTGTACCCCTCATTTATACTCTTATCCTGGAGAAGGTGGTATAGCGTCTTGGGGTTTTACCCCTTACTTATACTCTTACCCTATCTCAACCGGCCGTCATACAATAAATAAGCAAGTTAGAAATCCCCCTAACTTCTTATTAGTCTTATTTATCTACACTCTCATTTTAGTTTACTTAAGGCACTAATATGTTATAATAAATCAGGAGTTTAACCCAAGTACTACGTCTTCTAACCTTTTGAAAATGACTCGTTTTCATATAAACTTCAAGATACTATAAGCGTAGTATCAAGTCAAAATTACTTTTCAAGACAAGTCGCGATACCTTTAGAAATAAAGTTAGGTTTCTAAATCAAGTGACTCATTTTATTATAAAACCTTAGGCAATCGATGCCTTAAAATCAAATTGCCTTTTCATTAAAAACAAGTCATTCATCTTTCCATAAAGCAATTATAACCAACTCCATAAAGTGTTACATTGGCTTTATACCTTAGCGTATACAATTTCCTATCGAGAGACTTATACGTTTAAAGCGGAACAAGTATCACATCTTTAAAACTCTTGAGTCCATAATTTTAATAAAACATTAGGCATCTTTAATACTTTCAAAGAAGTGAGTTAATCTCTAACTCACTTTGACTTGGCTATTCGTAAAACTAGTAAAGGATATCAAGGTCTTGTCGTCTCTAGTACTATATCGTCTGACTAGTCATGCTCGAAAGATAGGAAAATTTCTACATACCTCGCGGTCGAACCACGCCAAGTACAAAGTCCGCGTGGTATGTCAACCTATAATATTCACAATCGTCTATTAAAGCCTTACTTCAGCGTAGAATATTATAAGTGTCAAGTCGCTAAATTCTACGAAAAATCGGACAGACCTCCTTTGTTTCTACTACTTTGCCACCTTTTTCAAGGCGAATACAATAACCAAACACGCACGTTTAAGGCCCGATAAATGCAATCAACAATAGGGGATTACCGCTACTAGGCGTGTAAAATTCCGCCACAAAAGATATCAAATTGATCTGACTTACTGGCCAATTGCTAACTTGAAGTACTTCAACATCAATTCTTATCAATTTCCATTTCAATCAAGTTGTTAGCATAACATGATATCAAGTCGCGATTGATTATAACTACTATAATCTTGGTAAGTAACATCGGCGATTTCTAATAAGCGACAATTAGTAATCGACTTCAAGTGGCTTGTATAACATTTGGATTTAAGCGACAAGCAATCCATAATGCTTATAAACTTGACTCATATACTTCATACTAGTGACAGTAAAGCTAACAACAATATAAATAATCTTGTAACACTTTTTAAGGGACAAGATTATACCTTAATGAATCTTAATCCAACTCCAAATCGAAGTCGCTCCTTAGCAACTTAGAGCCTCTTGAGATGCTTCAATCCGCTAGTTGAGACCCTTAGAACAACACGACAAATCTCCTTCAAATCTCAAACAAAACCTAGAAAGACAAGACTAGGTTTTAGACTGCGACTAACGTAAACTATCTTTTTCCAAGATTTTCTATTGAGATATGTTTACAATACACACAAAAACCTTGTTTTAAAGTGTGGAGTTAAATGGACAAGAAACAAGATTTTCTTTTTCTCTACAGGGAACAGAGCGATGCTCTTGTTCTTCCAATTTTTAGTGAAATTTTGGCTAAGTGTTTAAGCTTGTCTAGCACTACTAGTATTATATAGTACAATGGAGGGTCAAGATATAAACAAATGTGAGGCTTGGATGTAGTCTTATTAAATATCGAGTGTGGTGGTCCCGTTGGCCAAGTCAATACTCTCGAGCTACAAGTTGCGAGACTTGTCTTGCAATAGTCGATAACCCTCTTGCCGCACAAAGCGTCGAGGCATCTTAAAGGGGTGACGCGTGTCGCCCTCCCGTTCGTCATAATAATCGTTTCAGACAATTTCATAATTCCGATAAATTTTACAAGTCTCAAATCTTAACACTTGTGAGTTCTTACGTACGTCCTTAAAACATGTCCTGTAAATACGGGGTGTAACATTCTTCCCCCCTTAGAAAAATTCGTCCCCGAATGTTCTTTCGGAGTCAAACTTTAAAATTTGCGACATAGTTTCCTTTCACAACCAGACATACCATTAATGCCACACATGGCCACGATAGCATTTAAGCAAAGAAATACTTCAATTAAAACTTGACAAGTAAGGGAAGATGAATTACGAAGGTATAGGAAATAAGTGAGGATACTTCCTCAGCGTATACTGTCGCGACGTTTGAAGTGGTGGTGCCTTACGGGCACCCAGTAGTCATACATCGTCGAGTAATGGAATATAAAAACAAGACATGAAACAATTGTAAATGAGACACGATTTATACGAGAAAAGAGGCGTTTTTGGCGTATATATATAATCAAAATCAGCGATTACATCCCAAGTGCAATAGGACTCTGAGACCTCTAGAAGATAAGCAACTATGGCGGGACGGGGCCCACTTTGTCGCACCGAACGGGCGTGGTAGTGCCTTACCGGGCACCAGTAGACATCATCAGTGTCAGTGGAACATAAAACAAGACATGAAGTAATATGAAGTGCAAAACAGTTTTTCTGCGAAAAGTTGCCTTTCGGCATATATATATAACAACTAGAAACGATTCGTCCCTTTTTACAATTACGCTTGGCGATTTACTGAGACCTCTAGAATGATATGACAATGATGGCGGACGGGCCGCCGTACCTGAATATGTGCACACAGCGACGGGGACTATACGTGATAAGCCTCGGAGAAGCGGAGCTTCCCAAGCATTGACTGTGACCACTAGGCGAGGATCAACTGGTGTACCTCCTGCGGCGTGACGGCCAGGAAGTCGATTACAACGGTACCAAGTATGTGGCGAAAATCGTAAATGAAATCATAGTAGTCTATATAAGCGGGAGACATGTATGATAAGCAAACTACGATTCCTGATAAATAGCGATCATGTCAAGTCGGGGACTCGCGCCCTCAAAGTCATCGCTCGAATATAACTATGGGTCTCACGCCTTCTGACATCAATCATGCGTGGAATACCTTCCTCGCCGCCGATCATGATATAAAAGCACCGAGGAATACGTGAACACGAGTCCCGCGTGTCATAATAAAACCGTCACGGTAAGTCTGAAGGCATAGCCGGCTACAAAAACCAGCGGTACCAACAGCTATAAAGCTATATCACGGGGTCTTTCTAGACCGCACCACATGTCGAAGTTGGCCACTCGCCCTCGATATCAATGTGCGCGTCTAGTCTGGAGCATACAACGCTCGCGTAGGCCTGCATAGGCCCGCGTGAGGTATTCCTCGCGTCGAGGCGTAACCCCGTACCTCTTGGACTCCGCGATCCGCATAGTCTCATAGACCGCGTAGTCACCACAGCCGCGTAAGGCGTCCGCGTCGGGATAAAACACCGAATGATCAATCTAGAGCATACCGCTCGCCATATAGTCACGACCGCGTAGGCCGTATAGACCGCGTCAAAGGTGGCAAGCCCTCGGTATATCAAGTCGAGGGTATGTGATAATATAACGATACAGCGGCTTATCGTTAATCAACATAAACAATGACAGAAACCCTTTACACAAACATTATGAGACACTAACACCGTAGCATCATGCGTGATTACTTATCAAACCGATCAAGAAAGTATTACAAGGCTATCATAAACCAGCGTAGTCGAGTTATTCACCCAGGTACTTTCTATTTTATGACAACAAGTTCGGGTTTTAACCGAAGTACTTCATACATTAATTCTTTAAAAAGATGCATTTCTTTCACAAAGTCACCACGATACGTAGTATCAAAATAGAGTGACTATCTTTTAAGTAAACCCAAAGCAGTTTCCTTTTTAATATCAAGCAACAACGTTCCTTTCGAGCGTCGAGTTTGCCTAAGTTCGATTACTCGAGTCTTTTATTTTGAAAGGTTTAGTTTTTCATAGTCTTAATCACTTAATGATATAATTCTCCTTTAAAACAATTTGAGAAACATATGCCTTATATGTGAGTAGGTTATTCTTATTCATAACAATCTTATTAAAGCGACCGTGATCTAGGAAATGTAATATCATTTTGTCTCATCTTAACTTCATGCGGATGGAGGTTTCTCTGGTTTTAACAATACTTTATTAGTCGATACATTTCCCTTTATTAGCTGCGGTGGTTTGTTCGATACTTATTACGATTTCGAAATCGGTAAAACATTATTCTCTTTAAAACCAAGTACTCATTACTCATGAATGAGGTTTCACACTTTTAACAAAATTCATATTAAATTAATTAAGTCAAGTCTCTTATCTTTTAAGATCAAGCCTCTTAACTTCTAAAATCGATAAACCATTCTTTTATCTTTCTTAAGTCGTTATACCTAACTTCCCATAAAGCTAGTATAACTCTTAGCTTTTAAAACCAAGTATTACTCTTAACAAAAGGTTTCTTAATTCTTTTGAAATACTTTAAGATTCTTATTATTAGGGCTTAAGTCAAAAGACATTGCAGTAAAACTACGTTCGATTGACACGTCGTCTCTAGTACTAAATATATTCCTTTTAAAAATATCATGCTCGAGAGGATAGGAAGAATCACATACCTTGCGGCGATTATCGACTATTAGCAAGCGCTCGCGACTATAACGCTAGCCTTGTCCAGTTCAAGTAGTACATGCTACTTTCATGAGAACATTCAACCTATAAAGGTTATATAAGTCTATCAACATCTAGACTACACTGTAGAATATTCTAAGCGATAGGTTCTCTATTCTACGGATAATCGGCGCACTTCCCTGCGTTAAGTTACCAAGTCTCATGTAAATACGATCCTATGTAAATCTGATTTAATCTTCTTCTTATATTCTTAGATGTGATTTGATTCAAGGCTTTTACGTAATATCCTTCTATTACAGTTCAATTCTCTTATGAATCTTATATTCATTTCTATACTACTACGGTATGTAATTTCCAATTACAATATAGGAACAGTATTTACCTCGATAAGCCCAAAATTATCCAAGTTTAAATGTCGATCTGAGCAGCGTTTAGCTCACTCTGGGTGCTCCAACCGCTCCAAACAACCCTTAGAAGTTCTACGCAACTTCTTCTTAATACTTGACCAAGCTGTGAAGATTTTCCTTAGGGTTTCGTTTTGTGGTGAAGGAAGTATAATAGTATACGGGCTTTTAGTATAGGGGTAACCTTGGAATACTACAAGGTATTTGGGCCAGGTATTTTGGAATAAGTAACAATACTTGGAGAATACTTTTCTACCAAGGGGGTATTTATGCGAGACAACTCAAGAGAGGGGGTTTGTGTCTCGGCGAGGGCCTCTCGAAGGGGAGGGTGCTCTTTTAGGCGAGAGCTTCTGAGAGGGGAGGATTTCAAGACTTAGAAATGATTTAAGGGATGAAGAAAACCTTGAGTTAGGGGTATTTATAGGCCAACCAATGGCGAAGATCAAGACAAGTGGTGGGCAAGTGTAAGGTCAAGATTTGGACAAGTGTTTGTGGGTCCCACTTGCTCAACAACTACCTGAAATATCCTACCAACCGTGGCTCCAATTCGTCCCATTGACGCCCACAAGTCCGCCAATTAGAGGGTGACAAGTGTCGCCCTCTCGTTGGTCCAAAATATTTCATCTCTCGGAAAAATCCGCAAAAATTATAAATGACATAGCCGGAATTTTCCCTTCGCAAGTTTTGGAAGATGTTTCGTCGGAAAACGATTCTTTTCGTGTGTGGTGCACAAAATTTCGTCCTTGCCTAACTTTAAGGCTCAAACTTTTCTACGTGCGTCCTCACGTACATACTCTGAAAATACGGGGTATAACATTCTCCCCTCCTTAGAAACATTCGTCTCGAATGTTCCTTCTCAAGACGGATAACGATGAAGTTCCTCTGTTTTCCAAAACTCGTCACACCCTTTCCGGGGTGGTACATTCAAGAAGACCCACCGTCAACCTGAACTCTAAGTGTCGTCATGACTATCGCGCGACTTGGTGACTCTGAGCTGCCCAAAATCTCTTACGGATAAGCTTACTTATCCACGTCCTGTAGAAACAAGTATGAACCAACTATCTGAACTTTGCCAACATCAGAACCAATCTCGCAGCTTACACTTGCCACTGAGGCGTCGTAAGGCGATATCAGAATCTTGATATGGTAGCTTATATATAATACACGCTCAACGAGGCGAATAATCCTTCACTACCTCTGAAGTCAAAAACAGGCGGGTGAATCGATCTTGAGACTACTTTGAGTTCCTAACCCTGCACAGTAAAACTTTGAGAAAAGAAAAAGCGTAACACAGGCTCCATGCTGCCATAAGGTGAAAGTAGGCACCTCGTGCAACCTTACAACCTTCTGATATAACATCTCGCGTAACCTCTGCGAGTAATGGTCTTGACTAAAAGACAAGATGGGGTGACCTCGTCGGCCGACTCTTGCGGTCGACGCATCCACGAACTCGTCACGATGGTTAACTAAACTTGGGCCTAACACCTCGTGACCTACCACCTGGCGGGACCACGAGCGACCCAGCGCAAAAGCAGGCGCGGGTTGACGCGTCGATCCCAACCCGACCGTCATTGCGCAAAAACACTTGTTCCCAGGCCGGAATAATCTCACTAATCAAGTCACGAAAACCTAGTGGTGTTCTTAGCTCGACTACCTCTTTCATATCATACCACTCGGGGACTTATCACACAGTATATATCACGTGCCTTATGCACTTGATAAGGGTTAAACATAAAAATACATCTTTTACTCGAGATGGCCTTACCTCTAAGGTCTCGCGTATAAAACTCTAAGGCTCACTTTCTCTATCCCCAATCTTACGGTTAACTAACCGTGATTTCTAATCACAATTTACCTGATGTTATCTGAACATAGCACTTAAGATACACTTATCTTATCACACATACAATCTACAGAGGTTAAGGATATGCAGATCTACTATTTCACTCCCTATGTCGTTCTAATCAATCCTGCCCGGTGGCGCATGCAAAACAAAGTGTCGAAGAAATGACACTCACGTAATGACATCTACCACAACGGCCACACCGAGGTGGGGTGGCCTCTGCAGCTAGCACTCCTCTCTCGGACCATTGCGTCCGCCCGATCTGGCGGTGAGTCCTCACTTGCATCCCTCCTACTAGGACATCCTTTCGACAAATGGCGTGACGCGGGTAAAACAAGCACCAACAAAAAAGATGACATTCCCGGGATGGCGCTGTCAGCTGTGAACAGCGGAAAAAGCGAATCGGTTGGTGGAACCTCGTGTATCGTGAACCGGAAGCCACGGGCTCTGACCAACTCTGGCATACTCTGAACGTCCTGAACCCTGTGGAGGACCACTCTGCACTGGCGGAGGTGCATATCTAGTCTGCGGCTGAGGCGGTTCGCCTCGAAAGTTACCAAAAGATCTTGACGATCGGGACACCTTCGGCTGTCCTTTATTAATCTGTTGATCCCTACGTTTCTCGGCCTGCTGCGCATAAGCCCGTACGCAGGCCATGCTCAAGCCTGACTGACGAGCTACTCTTGCACAACCCTCTCTAAGATAGTCATCATGACCCGTGATAAATCGGTACATCACATACTCTCTGGTAGCTACATCCTTAGCTAGTAATAGGGTCGTCTCTTTGCAATCTATATTCTTTCTTCCCGGTCGTGGAACTGAAGGTTCAAATATCATGGCCGCAGAAGGAACTGTTTCCGCTGTGCTAAACTCTGCTGGGGCTAGTGACGTAGCAGAACTCCTCGAATGAAGCACCACCCCAGGTGATGATTGGGCTTGTGCCCTCGTAACCTCTACATGCTCTGCTCGCGACTCCGCCGGTTGCCTTGCCGCCGGGCGGGTTGCCTTGCAGCGGGCATAGCGGTAAAGGAAAGAAATCGTTATAGGGTCCAGTATAGCGACCCGTTCGGGCGTTCGGTGCCTTATCCGGGCACCTGGTGACCTGACATCGAGAGAAAACAAGCGGAAAATAAAACTTTAAACAATAAACAAGATATATGATCATAAAGCGAGGCCAACCCAGGTTACGTTCGATAACATGTATCATCTGACTCTTTCAAAGCGAGCAGTTTAATCCTTTTTACAAACCTTGCGGCGGCTACTGAGACCTGCAAGATTTCTGACAACTATGGCGGGGCGGGGCCACGCCGTACCCACGAATGTACAGAACCTACAACTCGAGAACAGTACCAAAGATAAGCCTCGGAGAAAGCGGAGCTTCCCAGCAATGGCGAGATCTAGGCGAGGATCCACGGCCGATGTACCTCTACTGCGGCATGAGCGCAGCCCCGAGGAGTCGATCTGACAAGTACAGTATGTGGCGTAAAATCGTAAATGAAATCATACTAGTCTATATAAAGCGGGAGGCATGTATGATAGCAAACTCTGATTCGCGACATAAAGCGGTCATATCGATCGGGGACTCGCGCCTCAAGCCGTCACTCAAATATAACTATGGGTCTCACGCCGCGGCGTCAATCGTGTTCGCGTCGTGGCGCGTACCGGTGCATCGGTGTAGGCGTGTCCATGATGCAACAATAATACCAATGCCCCGGCCGCGTGCCGGAATTCTACCTCGGTGTAGACCGTCCGTGTGGCGTCAACAATAATATCTTTGGGTGATCAACCTGCGCGTAACCACGTACCCCGGAATTCTACCTCGGTGTAGACATGTCCGTGTAACCACAATAACAATATATCGGGTAATCAACGACCGCGTGGCCGCGTGCCGGAATCTGCGTCGGTGTAGACATGTCGTGTGACATCAACAACAAGGCGATAATCAAAATGGAAACATGCGTGGAATTCTCCGTCACCCGGCCGCGTCGAGTAAGTTCTCGACAAGTCGACCTGCCTGTCGAGAGGCGGTAACCGAAATACCAGCTTGCACAACAAAGGCTATCGTCACAAGCATAGGCAAGTTTCACAACAACAAGCATAGGCGAGTTTCACAACAACAAGCATAGGCAAGTTTCACAACTCAAGTACTTTCATTTTATGCCAAGGTCGGGTTTTAACCCCAAGTACTACATCGTTAAGTTCTTTTAAAAGAGATCCATTACTTATAAAAGTCACGATACGTAGTATTAGAATGACCAACCCATTCCTTTTCAAAATCAAGTAACAACATTCTTTTCCTAAGTTCGGTTGCCTAGTTTGATTACTCAACCTCGTTTTCAAATGGTTTCATAGTTCCCGAACTTAATCACTTGATTCCTTTTTAGAACAATTGAGTAACATATGTCATATATGTGAGTAGTTTATTCTTGTTTATAACGATCTTATTACTGACCGTGATCTAGAAAATGTAATATCATTTTGTCTCGTCTTAGCTTATGCGGATGGAGGTTTCTCTTGGTTTTAATACAGCATCATTATTCAATACATTTTCCTTTATTAGCATTTGCGGTGATGCAGCCGATACCGTTCGATTTCGAAATCGGTAAAACATTATTCCTTTAAAACCAAGTACTCATTACTGCGAATGAGGTTTCACTAACACCCACGTTAAAACAAATAAGTTAAGTCTCTTATCTTATAAGATCAAGTCTCTTAACTTAACATCGATAAACCATTTTCACTACATAAGTCGTTATAACTAACTTCCCGTAAAGCTATTATAACACCTTATGTTTTAAACCAACCAAATCACTTAGCACGTATCGTCTCTGGTACTACATAGTTCATACGTATCATGCTAGAAGAGATAGGAAGAGGTTCACATACCTCGCGACGATTTATCGACAATAAGCAAAATGCTCCAAGTACTACAACCGCACTGGCCCTTTCCACTCATCGAGTAGAATACGCTACTCTTAGTCTTTCACTATAAAGGTCCTGGCGTCTATTAACCCCAAAACACAGTTTCTATCTTTCTACAGAAAATTGGCGGCCCCTCCCCATGCGGCGTAAATCTCTCTCTATCGGCGGCTACGAAGCCAACCCGGGGGTTTACGTCTAACCGGGCGTGTACAATTCTACTCGGCAATACTACACAAGTCTCTTTGCCAATATCACATGTAAAATCTGATTCTCGGTTCTTTATTCTTGGGCTTAAGTCAAAAGACATTGCGAATACTAAGTATAGTTCCATATATAGTATCTTCAACTATATATTCTAACAAGCATGTAATTTCCAATTACAATAGAGGACAAGATAATTACCTCGATAAGCCCAAAATTATCCAAGTTATAATGTCGATCTGAGCAAGGTTTAGCTCTACTCGTGCGCTCGATCCGCTCCAAACAACCCAGAAGTTCTAACCAACCTACTCAAATACTTGACCAACCGTGAAGATTTCCTTGGGGTTTAGGTTTGAGACTAAAAGGACAAAGGTAGTATTTAGGACTCTACGTAAGAGGTATCTTTGGAATACTACAAGGTCAAGGCTAAGGTATTTTGGGCATTATAACAATACTAGGAGAAGTATTTCAATGCCACGAGGAGGGTATTATACGAAAACAACTAGGCTGGGGTACCCACTGCAGTACCTGAGGGGAGGAACCCTCGGCCAAAGGCCACACGAAAGGGGAGGAAGGCTCTCGGCTAAGAGCTCACAAAGGGGAGGAGAGTTTTCAAGGCTTAGACAAGTGAAGAGTGGATGAAGAAGTTCATCTCTAAGGGGTATTTATAGGAAACCAAAGCCAACGATGGCCAAGATCAAGCCATGTGCAAGGCAAGTGTATGGCCTTGATCAAGCCAAGTGCACCCTAACCCCTACTCGCGAAACAAGGCACAAAACATGGCACCAAACAAGCCGCAAAACAAGGCCAAAACAAGGAGCCAATAGGCCTCCAACCCGTGACCAACCGGCCAACCCACATCGCCCCGAATGAGGGTGACAAGTGTCACCTCCGTTGATCCAAAATATTTCGTTGCTCGGAAAAATCCATAAAAATACTAAATGACATAGCCGGAATTTTCCCAGCGTAGCGTAAACGTTTATCGAAAAGCGACTCAATCGACACTTGTGCCCAAAATTCGGTCCTTTGCCTAACTTAAGGCTCAAATTCTCTCGTGCGTCCCACGTACATACTGCGAAATGCGGGGTATAACATTCTCCTCGTAGAAACATTCGTCGAATGTTCCTTCTCAAGTCTCAACACAAACATGCGCTAGTATAGCGCTTCAGCGCTATCTGTACGAAAACAATCATGCCACACGCTGGCCATAAAAATAACAAATGCACGATACTTAAACCCAAGTCAATGAGGAAACACCTCTAATCATCACAAAACCCCTTACGAGGTCTAAAATATACTCGTCACACCCATTTCCCAAAGAAAGCGATCACACACGTTCACTTTTCCCTATCTTGTTGTACCATTCTCTAACACTCGAACTCTTTCTAGTATCTGTACCACACTTCCGTCAACGCTTCTGTTTCCAACTCTTGGAGTCACTACCTCCAAACTTGGTCATCTTACTAACCTCGATCTTTTCTAAGGCCGTTCCCGGCCTCCACGATCCGCTTTTGGTCGAACATATCCACCAACTCATCGATGGTCATACAAACTTGGGCCTAGCATCCTCGTGACCTACCACCTGGCGGGACCACCCGGCCGACCCCAAACCGGGTTCGGGTTGACGCTGAATGGTCCTCGGCCCGACCCCAACGCGTCAAACTCTTGTTCCCGATCCGGAACAATCTTACTAACTCACGTCATGAAAGCTACCACTTCCACTCGCACTACCCACGGACTTATCACACAAATAAATCCACGTATACCACTACTCGATAAGGGTCAAACATAAAATAAATCTTTAACTCGAGACGACCTTACCCACAGGTCTCGATCGTGACATAGTCTAAGGTTCACACTTACCATGCCCCATACGTATCCTCCCAACTAAGCATGTTTTCTAACTCACAATTAACACAACGCTATTAAATACATGCACGTAATAATGAGACCGTCATAACAAGCATACCAAAACTCTAGAGGTTAAGGATATGCACGAAACTACCGCTCCACTCTAATCATAGGCACATACTGCGGTATGCTAGAAGGCGATGAACCGACCATTGATCCGGTGGGTGAGTCGTAACATCCGTGCTACCAGTCGGACGATTCCTCGCAAAATGGCCTGCGCCGCAAAAATAACAAGCTCCACACCACGACACTCCCGAAATGCGGTCTACCACATCGACCACACCGAGGTAGGGGTGACCGCGTCCGCCAACACCCGCTTCCGCGAAACTGAACCCGGAGCCACGACCTGCTCCGAATACTCTGGATGCTCACGAAGATTGTGGAGGACCACTGCTGCTTGGCGGAGGAACAAAACTAGTATCTTTGCCGGCGATCCGCCTCGAAAGTCACCAAAGGACCACTGTTGTTACGGCCTCTACGGCGATCTTGGTCATTCCGTCGACCTCTCCGTGCCTCGCATCCCGGTCGTGAGCTGCGTGCGGGCAATGTCCATGCGGTGAAGAGCTACTCTCTGAACATGCCTCGACATGTAATCATCGAGCCTGTAACATATCGGTGCACACGATCCTCCATACTAGCTACTGTGCGGGACGTCACGGGCGATGAGTCGAACTCCGCATTGTACTCCCGACCGTCGCGCTCTGTCTAAGCATCAAAAATCTGTCGGCGTGCCCTCGCCATCTGCGGAGGCAAGAAGTGCGTGAGAAAGCCCCGAAAACTCATCCCATACTGCTGGAGTGCGTACTCTCCCGGGAAAGCTCAGTGAATCAAACCAATCATTAGCGGTATCACGCGGCCGATCTGAACCAAGGTCCGCAGACTTCGGTCTCTGAAGCCTTGATCACTGCGTGATCGCTAGCTGCCGGATGAACTCCTGCGGATCATCCTCGAGCCTCGACCCGTAAAACTCGGCGGGCTGACTCGGAAAGTCAGTAGCCTCGAACTATCGCTCGGGGTGAACCATGGTGCTCTGGGCTGGGCTGCTGCGTCGGCCTATCCTCATATCGGCCCACGACCACGGCCAGGCAAGCCATCTCGCTTATAACCCGTCTCCTGCCTGCGGTGTGGGGTGGAGGCTCAGTCTGCGGTCTCGGCGACCATTCTGCGGCTCTAACCTCTCTTTGGGTGGCGGCGTCCTAAAACCCGCCGTCGAAGCCTGACCTCGGTCTTATGCGGGCTGCGCCTCGTACTCCTCAGTATCTCACTAGCGGCTCCTCGGCTGCCTTGCCGCCAGGCTCTGGTTGCACTTGGCGGAGGCATAAGCGTAAAAGCGAGTGCGTCGGAGGGTCGACTTACAACACACTCTAAGGCACGATCTCGGAATGAGAAGAATGGAAACCAATCCTAAATGTCTGCGACCTCACGATTATAGATGTGGTGCGACACATCGATAATCAAGACTCTACTAGACACGATCTGTAGACACTTTCCGAGGATTAAGCGCTCACGATACCACTTTTGTAACGACCCGTTCGGGGCGTTCTTGGTGCCTTATCCGGGCACCTGGTGACACAACATCGAGAGAAAACGGCGGAAAATAAAACTTTAAACAATAAACAAGATATATGACCATAAAGCAGGCCAACCCAGCGGTTACGCTTCCGATAACATGTACATCTGACTCTTTCAAAGCGACGGTTTAATCCTTTTACAAACCACGCCCACAATGGCTACAGACCTCTAAGATTTACAACAACTATGGCCACGGACGGGCCCGCCGTACCACGAATGTACAAGAACCTACAACTCGAGAACACATACAAAAGATAAGCCTCGGAGAAAGCGGAGCTTCCCAAGCTGGCCCGAGATCCTAGGCGAGGATCCACGGCCGATGTACCTCTACCTGCGGCATACGCGGCCCGGAGAGTCGGTCTGACAAGTACCAGTATGTGAAGCGTAAAATATCGTAAATGAAATCATACTAGTCTATATAAAGCGGGAGCATGTATGATAACCAAACTCGATTCACAACATAAAGCGATCATATCGATCGAGGACTCACGCCTCGGCCATCACTCAAATATAACTATGGGTCTCACACCGCAACATCAATCATGTTCGCGTCGTGGCGCGTGCCCGAGTGCATCGGTGTAGACATGTCCGTGATGCAACAATAATACGATGCCCCACGGCCACGTGCCCCGGAATTCTACCTCGGTGTAGACCGTCCGTGACATCAACAATAATATCTTGGGTGATCAACCGCGCGTAGCCACGTGCCCCGGAATTCTACCTCGGTGTAGACGTGTCCATGTAACCACAATAACAATATATCGGGTAATCAACCCGACCGCGTGCCGCGTGCCGGAATCTTGCGTCGGTGTAGACATGTCCATGTGACATCAACAACAAGACGATAATCAAAATGGAAACATACGTGGAATTCTCCATCACGCGCGGCCGTCCAGTAAGTTCTCGACAAGTCGACCGCCTCTATCGAGAGGCGGTAACACGAAATACACTTGCACAACAAAGGCTATCGTCACAAGCATAGGCAAGTTTCACAACAACAAGCATAGGCAAGTTTCACAACAACAAGCATAGGCGAGTTTCACCTGACTCAAAGTACTTTCATTTTATGCCAAGGTCGGGTTTTTAACCCCAAAGTACTACATCGTTAAGTTCTTTTAAAAGAGATCCATTACTTATAAAAGTCACGATACGTAGTATTAGAATGACCAACCACGTTCCTTTTCAAAATCAAGTAACAACATTCTTTTCCTAAGTTCGGTTGCCTAGTTTGATTACTCGAGCTTCCATTTTCAAATGGTTTCATAGTTCCCAAACTTAATCACTTGATTCCTTTTTAGAACAATTGAGTAACATATGTCATATATGTGAGTAGTTTATTCTTGTTTATAACGATCTTATTACAATGGCCATGATCTAGAAAATGTAATATCATTTTGTCTCATCTTAGCTTATGCGGATGGAGGTTTCTCTTGGTTTTAATACAACACATCATTATTCAATACATTTTCCTTTATTAGCATTTGCGATGGTGCAGCCGATACATTACGATTTCAAATCGGAAACATTATTCCTTTAAAACCAAGTACTCATTACTCACGAATGAGGTTTCACACAACATCCACATTAAAACAAATAAGTTAAGTCACTTATCTTATAAGATCAAGTATCTTAACTTCTAACATCAGTAAACCATTTTCACCTACATAAGGTCGTTATAACTAACTTCCCATAAAGCTATTATAACACCCATGTTTTAAACCAACCAAATCACTTAGCACGTATGCGTCTACCGTGTACTACATAGTTCACACGTATCATGCTAGAAGAGATAGGAAGAGGTTCACATACCTCGCGACGATTTATCGACAATAAGCAAAATGCTCCAAGTACTACAACCTTACTAGCCCTTTCCACTCATCGGTAGAATACGCTACTCTTAGTACTTTCACCTATAAAGGTCCTGGCGTCTATTAACCCCAAAAACACAAGTTTCTATATTTCTACGTAAAATTCGCATTTCCTCCCCACACATGGCGTAAATCTCCTCTATCGAGGCTGCCACCAAGCCAACGAGGGGGTCTACACGTCTAACCGGACGTGTACAATTCTACTCAAGAATCTTACACAAGTCTCTTTGTCTGATCTATGTAAAATACAGATTGTTTCGATTCTTTATTCTTGGGCTTAAGTCAAAAGACATTGCGAATACTAAGTATAGTTCCATATATAGTATACTTCAACTATATATTCTAACAAGCATGTAATTTCCAATTACAATAGAGGACAAGATAATTACCTCGATAAGCCCAAAATTATCCAAGTTATAATGTCGATCCTGAGCAAGGTTTAGCTCACTACTCAGTGCGCTCAATCCGCTCCAAACAACCCTTAGAAGTTCTAACCAGCTTCTACTCAAATACTTGACCAACCGTGAAGATTTCCTTGGGTTTCGGTTTGAGACTAAAAAGGACAAAGGTAGTATTTGGGACTCTACGTAAAGAGGTATCTTTGGAATACTACAAGGTACAAGGCTAAGGTATTTTGGGCATTATAACAATACTAGGAGAAGTATTTCAATGCCACGAGGAGGTATTATCACGAAACAACTAGGCTAGGGGGTACCCACGCGGCACTACAAAGGGGAGGAACCCCTCGACCAAAGGCCACACGAAAGGGAGGGGAAGGCTCTGGCTAAGAGCTGCAAAGGGGAGGAGAGTTTTCAAGGCTTAGACAAGTGAAGAGTGGATGAAGAAGTTCATCTCTAGGGGGTATTTATAGGAAACCAAAAGCCAACCGATGGCGAAGATCAAGCCATGTGCAAGGCAAGTGTATGGCCTTGACAAACCAAGTGCACCCTAACCCCTACTCCACAAAACAAGGCACAAAACATGGCACCAAACAAGCCACAAACAAGGCCAAAACAAGGAGCCAATAGGCCTCCAACCCGTGACCAACCGGCCACCCATTATCGCCCGAATGAGGTGACAAGTGTCACCTCCCGTTGGTCCAAAACATTTCGTTGCTCGGAAAAATCTGCAAAAATACTAAATGACATAGCCGGAATTTTCCCAACGTAAGTTGTGGAAACGTTTCGTCGAAAAACGACTCCAATCGGCACTTGTGCCAAAAATTCGGTCCTTTGCCTAACTTAAGGCTCAAATTCTCTACGTACGTCCTTACGTACATACTCTGAAAATGCGGGGTATAACACCAACTTATAACACGGCTCTAAGAACGATCTCATAGTGAGAAGAATGGAAACCAATCCTAAATATCCTATAGTCTCCTGATTATTGGTGTGGTGCACAACACACCGATAATCAGAACTACTAGATCTGATCTGTAGACACTTTTCGAGATTAAGCGCTCGATACCACTTTTGTCACGACCGAACGGACGTGGTAGTGCCTACCGGGCACCCAGTAGACATACATCGAGTAATCGAACATAAAACAAGGCATGAAGTAATATGAAGTGTAAAAGCAGTTTTTTGCGAAAAGTTGCCTTTACGGCATATATATATAACAACTAGAAACGATTCATCCCTTTTTACAATTCTGCACAACAAGATTACTCTGGACCTCTTAGAATGATATGACAATAATGGCGGACAGGGCCCAGCCATACCCTGAATATAAGCACACAACGGCAGGACTACACCTGGATAAGCCTCCGAGAAACGGAGCTTCCCAAACGCTGAATGTGACCCAGGCGAGGATCAACATCGGTGTACCTACCTGCGGCGTGAGCGGCCCGAGGAGGTTAGTACAACAGTACCAAGTATGTGGCGAAAATACGTAAATGAAATCATAGTAGTCTATATAAAGCGGAGACATGTATGATAAGCAAACTACGATTCACAATAAATAGCGATCGTGTCAAAGTCGGGGACTCACGCCTCAAAGTCATCACTCGAAATATAACTATGGGTCTCGCGCCCACAACATCAATCGTGCCCGTGGAATACCTTCCTCACTGCCATCTATGATATAAAAGCACCAAGGAATACACGTGAACACGTGTCCACGTGTCATAATAAAACCGTCACGGGGTAATGCGCATAGCCGACTACTAAAACCCACGGTACCAACAATGCTATAAAGCTATATCACGGGGTCTTTCTAGACCGCACCACATGATCGAAGTTGGCCACTCGCCCTCAGTATAAATGTGCGCGTCTAGTCCTGGAGCATACCGCTGCTCCGCATGGAAGCCACATAGCCCGCATTTAGGTATTCTCGCGTCGGCGGTAACCCCTGCATTCTCCACTCAGATCACGCATAGTCTCATAGACCGCGTACTACACGCGCATAGGCATCCGCATCGGGATAAAACACCGGAATGATCAATCCGGAGCATACCGCTGCTCGCATAGTCACATGAGCCGAATAGCCGTATAGACCCGCGTCGGTGTGGCAAGCCCTCGGTATATCAAGTCGGGTATGTGATAATATAATGATGCAACGACTTATCGTTAATCAACATAAGCCAAAGGAACCCCTTTACACAAACATTATGAGACACTAACACACGTAGCATCATAACATGATTACTTATCAAACCAATCAAGAAAGTATTACAAGGCTATCACAAACCAACATAGTCAAGTTATTCACCCAAGGTACTTTCTATTTTATGACAACAAGTTCGGGTTTTAACCCCAAAGTACTTCATACATTAATTCTTTAAAAAGATCCGTTTCTTTCACAAAAGTCACACGATACCCGTAGTATCAAAAATAGAGTGACTATCTTTTTAAGTAAACCAAAACAGTTTCCTTTTTAATATCAAGCAACAACATTCCTTTCCAAACGTCCAAGTTTGCCTAAGTTCAATTACTCGAATCTTTTATTTTCGAAAGGTTTCGTAGTTCATATTCTTAATCACTTAATGATATAATTCTCCTTTAAAATAATTTGAGAAACATATGCCTTATATGTGAGTAGGTTATTCTTATTCATAACAATCTTATTAAAGCAGCCATGATCTAGGAAATGTAATATCATTTTGTCTCATCTTAACTTCTATGCAGATGGAGGTTTCTCGGTTTTAACAATACTTTATTAGTCAATACATTTCCGCTTTATTAGCTGCGGTGGTTTGTTCGATACTTATTCGATTTCAAATCAAGAAACATTATTCTCTTTAAAAACCAAGTACTCATTACTCACGAATGAGGTTTCACACTTTTTAACAAAATTCATATTAAATTAATTAAGTCAAGTCTCTTATCTTTTAAGATCAAGCCTCTTAACTTCTAAAATCAGTAAACCATTCTTTTTATCTTTCTTAAGTCGTTATACCTAACTTCCCATAAAGCTAGTATAACTCTTAAGCTTTTAAAACCAAGTATTACTCTTCTTTCAAAAAGGTTTCTTAATTCTTTTGAAATACTTTAAGATTCTTATTATTCAGGCTTAAGTCAAAAGACATTGCCGTAAAACTACGTTCAGTTGACACACGTACGTCTACCGTACTAAATATATTCCTTTTAAAAATATCATGCTCAAGAGGATAGGAAGAATCACATACCTTGCGACGATTATCGACTATTAGCAAAACGCTCCACGACTATAACCCGCCAAATTGTCCACCATTCAAGTAGTATATGCTACTCGCAGAACATTCAACCTATAAAGGTTATATAAGTCTATCAACATCTAGACTACACTGTAGAATATTCTAAGCAGTAGGTTCTCTATTCTACGGAAAATCGGGCAGCACTTCCCTACCCGTTAAGTTACACAAGTCTACTGTAAATACAGTCCTATGTAAGTACAGTTTAATCTTCTTCTTATATTCTTCTGATGTGATTTCAGTTCAAGGCTTTTACAGAATATCCTTCTATTACAGTTCAATTCTCTTATGAATCTTATATTCATTTCTATACTACTACGATATGTAATTTCCAATTATAATATAGGGACGAGTATTTACCTCGATAAGCTCAAAATTATCCAAGTTTAAATGTCGATCCCGAGCAACGTTTAGCTCCTACTGGTGCTCCAACCGCTCCAAACAACCCTTAGAAGTTACAACTTCTTAATACTTCAACCAATGAAGATTTTCCTTAGGGTTTCGTTTGTGGTGAAGGAAGTATAATAGTACTTCTGGGCTTTTCGTATAGGGGTAACCTTGGAATACTACAAGTTATTTGGGCCAAGGTATTTTGGAATAGTAACAATACTTGGAGAATACTTTTCTACCAAGGGGGGGGGGGGTATTTATGTTATACCCCGTATTTCCAGAGTATGTACGTAAAGACGTACGTAGAAAATTTGAACTTGAGAATTGAAGCTTGGGAATTAATTTTGTTCACAACACCCGGTTAGAGTCGTTTTTCGTGAAACGCGTTTTCCACACTTTCGTAGGGAATTTCCGCTATGTCATTTTTAATTTTGCGGATTTTTAGAGGCGAAACATTTTGGATCAACAAGAGGCGACACTTGTCACCCTTTCATTGGAACAACCCAAGATAAGGAGGTTGGCGAATGGCCATTGTTTGGTCAAGGGTTGGTAGGATATTTTGGTGGTAGTTGAATAAGGTGCACTTGGCAAGATCTTGGCCCTACACTTGCCTTGCACTGCAAGATCTTGGCCATTGGTTGGCCTTCACTGACCTATAAATACCCACCTTTGAAGACTAATTCATCCACAAAATTGCCTAAGTCTTGAAAGCTCTCCTTCTCCCTCCCTTGTGTTGAGTTCGGCAGCCCCTCTCCCCTCGTCGAGAGCCCCACAGTGGGGTGGGCCGAGGTAGACACCCACTCGGCAGGGTGCTAGCCAGGGTACCCCACTGCCTAGTTGTCTTCGTATAATACCCACTCTTGGTAGTAATACTCTCAAAAGTATTGTTATAATGCCCAAATTACCTTACCAGTATACCTTGTAGTATTCTAAGGTTATACTTATCTGAAAAGCCGGAAATACTATCATACTTCCTTAGTCACAAAACCGAAACCTAAGGAAAATCTCCATGGTTAGTTGGAGTAATAAGTAGAAGTTGGTTAGAACTTCTAAGGGTTGTTTGGGCGGGTCGAGCGCACTGAGTAGGAGCTAAACCTTGCTCGGGATCGACATTTAAACTCGGATAATTATGGGCTTATCGAGGTAAATATCTTGTCCTCTATTGTAATTGGAAATTACATGTTGTTAGACTATATAGTTGAAGTATACTATATATAGAACAACGTTGTTATCGGCAATGTCTTTTGACTTAAGCTTTGAATAATAAGAAACCTTTTCAAAGAAGAGTACCGTATTTACAGACGTATTCTGATGAACTTGTGTAGCTTTTACATGAGGTAGAATTGTGCACGCCCGGTTAGATGTATGAACCCCTGGTTGGTTTGATAGCCGGGCCAGATAGGAGAGAGATTTCTGTTTGTTGCGGGGGAATGCTTTGCGAATTTTCCGTAGAATATTCACGGGGATATAAATGTTAATGTCGCGTGGCCTTATAGGTCAAGTGCCACTACGTGTGCGCGATCTACTTGGCTTAAGGAGTAGCCACGGTTGGAAGTATTAGAGCGTTTTGCTATTAGTCGATACTCGTCGAGGTATGTGAACCTCTTCCTATCTCTTCTAAGCGTGATATGCGTGAACTATGTGATCTGTAGACGTACGTGTGCTAAATGTATTTGATTATTTAAAACATAAAGTGTTATAACGGCTTTATGGGAAGTTAGTTATAACAACTTTATGTTGGTAAGAAAATACTTGTGGTTTTAAAAGGAATCGACTGAACTATAAATTATGTGTTAATAAAGAACTTCAAGTATTTCAAAAGATTTTTGAATCATTTGAAAGAAGAAGTAATACTTGGTTTTGAAAACTTAAGAGTTATACTAGCTTTATGGGAAGTTAGGTAATAACGGCCAAGAATGTTTCTCGATTTCGAAATCATAATGTGTATCGACAAACCATCTGCAGCGTTAATAAAAGGAAATGTTTGTGCATTTAGTATTATATAAAATCAAGAGAAACTTCCATCCGCATAAGCTAAGATGAGACAAAATGATGTTTCCTAGATCATGGTCAGTAATAAGATTGCTATAAACAAGAATATCCTACTCACATATAAGACTTATGTTTCTCAGATAGTTTAAAGGAGAATTGTATTCTTAAATGAATAAGACTATGAACTACGAAACCTTTCTAAAATAAGAAACGTGAACATTTGAAATTAGGCAAACTTGGACGTTTGGATAATAATGTTGTTACTTGATTTTACAAAGATAAGTGTTTTGATTCACTTCAAAAGATAATCACTCTATTTTCATATACCACGGGTCTTGTGTGACTTTTGTGAAAGTAACGTATCTTTTAAAAAAAGTTAATGTATGAAGTACTTTGGGGATGTAAACCCAACATGTTGACATATAGTAGAAAATTACTGTGTATAACTTGATTGTGTTGGTTTGTGATAGCCTTGTAATACCTTGATGCTTTGATAAGTAATCATATTAGGATGCTACGTGTGTTAGTATTCGTGACGTTGGTGTAAAGGGTTTTCCCTTGATTGTCTTATGTTGTTTAAACGATAAACGTTATGTTGGTATTATACCACTCACCGTATTTCCGGGTTAAGCCACTCCGATCTGGGGTAGACTCAGCGATGCAGGACCATGATTCGAGAATACCTCATGCGGGTCCCGGGGCCTATGCGGCGACGACAGCTTTGATCATGTGATCCGGTCTATCATGATACATTTATGACCTTGTTGCCATGTGGGTGTTAGTAGTCTGGCTATGCCTTCGTACTTACCGTCTCGGTTTTAATTGGACACGGGACTGTTGTATGTATTCCTCGTGCTTTTCATCATCGTTAGCGGTGAGGCGGTATTCCGCGGGCATGATTGATGTGGCGTGAGACCCATTGTTATATTAGGTGATGATGACTGGCGTGAGTCCTCGACTTGATATATTTGCTTATTTATTGTGAACTGTAGTTTGGTTATCATACATGTCTCGCTTTATATAGACTACTATGATTTCATTTACGATATTTTGGTTTCACATACTCGTGCTGTTATCGACCTCCTTGAGTGCGTTCATGCGCGAGTAAAAATACACGCTCGCTGATCCTCGCTCTTAGGAGTCACGATTCAACGTTTGGGAAAGCTCCGCTTCTCGGAGGCTTATCTTGGCATAGTCCTGCCGTTGCAATTATTTACATTCGTGGTATGGCGGAACCCCTCTCCGCCATTGTTGGCATATCATTTATTAATTGCAGAGTAATCGTTGTGGCGAGGTTTGTAAAAGGATTAAACTGCTCATTTGTAAGAGTTGTTATTTATATATATCAAAGGCAAGTTTTCCTCAATGCGTTTGTACTTCATTTGTTTCATGTATGTGTTTTATGTTATTGATTACTACGATGTTGTATCACCAGGGTGCGGGGTAAGGCACCACCAGGCCGAGTTCGTCGTGACAAAGTAGTATCGAGCGATTAATCCTCTGAAAGTGTCTGCAGACCGTATCCGGTGAAGTCTTGATTATCGGTGTGTTGTGCATCACACCAATAATCGGAGGCTATAGGATATTAGGATTCGTTTCTATTTCTTCTCACCGAGATCGCGGCTTAGAGTCATGTTGTAAGTTGAACCTCTAACGTATTTCTTTCCACTTACCGCTATGCCCGCTGCAGGCAACCGGTCCAGAGGGCAAAACGAGGAGGCTGCGGGTAGAATCTGAGAGGTTACGTGGGCACAGCCCAATTATCACCTCGTGGTGCTTCATTCGGGGAGTTACTGCGACGTACTAGCCCCAAAGTGAGTTTGCACGCGCGGCAATAGATTCCATCGCGCGATGTTTGGACCTTGATTCCTGACGGAAAGCAGAATATAGATTGCGAAAAGACAACCTGCACTAGCATGGATTTGGCTACGAGGTGTACGATGTACGCGAGTCTTGATGAATATCAACGAGAAGGTTGTGCAAAGAGTAAGTTCTTCGCTAGGCTTGAGCATGGCTCGCATGCGGGCTTATCGCAGCGAGAAAGCGTAGATCGGCGGGTTAACGAGGGCGAAGAGGGCGAGTAGCAAGGTCCTTTAGTAACTTTCGAGCCAAGTCACCTCACCTAGATTAGATTACGCACATCCACGGTCGGAAAGGTCCTCGCGAGGTTGGACGCTCGAGGTACGCAGAGTTGGTCGAGCTCCAAAGCTTCGGTTCACACGATACATACGAAGGTTCCGGCCATCCGATTCGGTTTTCTCGCCGTTGCGCGTGGCGGCGCTATCTCGTGGAATGTCGCTTTTAGTCGGGTACTTGTTGTACTATGAACCGTGGTCCGATGTCGAAAGAGTGTCGCGGGAGGACTTAGCCGTGGATCGGTGGGTAGTTTGTCATCTTCCTATACGCCTACGAAGCGGGTTTGATTAGAACGACTGAGGAAGTGAAGCGGTAGATATAGATATATCCAACCTCTTGAGATCTGATGTGTTAAGGTGAGTATATCTTAAGTGCTATGTTCACGATAGTGTGTTAGTTGTGATTAGAAATCATGGTGGGTTAACCGAGTAAGATTTTGGGGATAGAAGGTGTGAGCCTTAGAGTTTTTTTACGCAGAGACCTTAGAGGTAAGGCCATCTCGAGTAAAAGATGTATTTATGTTTGACCTTATAGGAGTGCATAGTGCACGTGAGTTATGTTTAGTGGGATTAGTCCGAGTAGTGTGGAATGAAAGAGGGTAGTTGAGCTAAGAAGACGCTGGGTTTTCGTAACGTGATTAGTGAGAGTTTTTCGCCTTGAGCTAGCGTTTAGCGGCGCTGCGGGTCGGGTTGAGGCCGCGTCGCGGGTCAACCCGCGGCATGTTTGAGTGGTGGGGTCGGTTGTGGTAGTCGCCTTGTGGTAGGTCACGAGGGTGTTAGGCGAGTTTGGTTAACCAACGACGATTTCATGAATACATTCGACCAGTAGTTGGGCGAGGTCACCGTGTTGTTTTCAGCAAAGACCGCTTACTCGGCGGAGGTTATGCGAGATGATATATCGAAAAGTTGTAAAGGCTACGAGGTGCCTACCTTCACCTTATGTCGACGGTGGAGCCCGTAGTTGCACTTGTTTCTTTTCCGAGGTTTTACTGTGCAAGGTTAGGAACTCGAGTAAGTCTCGAATCACATTCGCCCTCGGGCGATGTTTGGATTTCAGGATAGTTGCGAGAATTGTTGTCTCTGTTGAAGGAGTGTTTAAGCTACCATTTCGGTGTTCGATGTCGCCTTACGAAGCCTTGTAAAGGCGGATGTGTAGTCGCCGATCGATTGGTTCGATGTTGGCGAGATTGAATAGTTGGTTCGGGCTTGTTCCACAGACCGTGGATAGAGTAAAGCTTGTCTAGAAGTAGTTACGCGGCATTTCGAGAAATCGTGGATAATCGGCGACGACGCAGAGTTCAGGGTTGACGGTCAGTCTTGAAAGTACCACCGGAGTGGGTGTGGCGGTTTTGGAATACAGAGGAACTTAGCCCGATTACTTTGGGCTGAGTCCATGTGAAGAATAGGCGAGGTTGCCTATCGTTAGCTTTTGCCGTCCGACTTAGGAGGCGATATGTCCGCTTCGCATTGTTATGATCGGAAAGTATCGGAATCCATCCGAGTGTTCCCGATTAACGATGACCACGTTAGAGATAGTAACCCAGTTTTGGAAGCTGAGCGATGTAAATGTGGTAAGAGTTCGAGTGTCTGACGACCCTCGGGGATCGCATGTAGTCCGGCATCATTTGTTGGGTCGCGAAGTGACACTAGAACCTCGCGGCAAAGTGACAAAAGTGGTATCGGGAAGAAGCGAGCATGTATGGCGAGCATTGATGTGACCATTTCTTTTGTTTGGAAAAAGTGTGGAAGAAGTATATTTTAGACCCCGGAGAGAGGTGTTTGTGGTGATGTTAGAGGTGATTCCTCGTGGACTTGGATGTAAGTATTTTTGTGATTGTTTACGTGGCCGTTGTGGCGGATTGTTTCGTAAGTATGGTAGTGAAGACTATCAAGGCGCCTTGTTTGAGACTTAGAAGGAACATTCGGACGAATGTTTCTAAGGAGGGGAGAATGTTATACCCCGTATTTCCAGAGTATGTACGTAAAGACGTACGTAGAAAATTTGAACTTGAGAATTAGGCTTGGCCGAATTAATTTTGTTCACAACACCCGGTTAGAGTCGTTTTTCGGCGAAAAGCGTTTTCACTTTCGTAGGAATTTCGGCTATGTCATTTTTAATTTTTGGATTTTTCCGAGAGACGAAACATTTTGGACAATAAGAGGCGACACTTGTCACCCTCTCATTACACTGAACCCCACGGAAAGGGAGGTTGGCGAATGGCCATTGTTTGGTCAAGGGTTGGTAGGATATTTTGGTGGTAGTTGAATAAGGTGCACTTGGCAAGATCTTGGCCTACACTACCTTGCACTGCAAGATCTTCGCCATTGGTTGGCCTTCACTTGACCTATAAATACCCACGGCTTTGAAGACTAATTCATCCACAAATTGCCTAAGTCTTGAAAGCTCTCCTTCTCCCTCCCTCGTGTTGAGTTCGCCGAGAGCCCTCTCCCCATGGCGAGAGCCCCCTGTGGGGTGGGCCGAGGTGACACCCACTCCTCGGTGCTAGAGTGGGTACCCCACTGTCCCAATTGTCTTCGTATAATACCCCACTCTTGGTAGTAATACTCTCAAAAGTATTGTTATAATGCCCAAATTACCTTAGCCGTATACCTTGTAGTATTCTAAGGTTATACTTATAATGAAAAGCCCGTAAATACTATCATACTTCCCTTAGTCACAAAACCAGAAACCCTAAGGAAAATCTCCATGGTTAGTTGGAGTAATAAGTAGAAGTTGGTTAGAACTTCTGGCGGTCGTTTGGGCGGGTCGGGCCTTCGGAGTGGGAGCTAAACCTTGCTCGTGATCGACATTTAAACTCGGATAATTATGGGCTTATCGAGGTAAATATCTTGTCCTCTATTGTAATTGGAAATTACATGTTGTTAGACTATATAGTTGAAGTATACTATATATAGAACTGAGCGTTGTTATCGCAATGTCTTTTGACTTAAGCTTCAATAATAAGAAACCTTTTGAAAGAAGAGTATTGAACCGTATTTACATAGATTACATGAACTTGTGTAGCTTTTACGTGAGGTAGAATTGTGCACGCCCGGTTAGATGATGAACCCCCGTTGGCTTGATAGTGGCCCCGATGAGAGGAGATTTCTGTTGTTGCGGGAGGCGCCGAATTTTCAGAGAATATTCTACGAAGGATCTAAATGTTAATAAGTGCCTTGTGGCCTTATAGGTTGAAGTACTTCGTGTGGCGCGATCTACTTGGCTTAGGAGTAGCCAGCGGTTGGAAGTTGGAGCGTTTTGCTATTAGTCGATACACGTCGCGAGGTATGTGAACCTCTTCCTATCTCTTCTAGCATGATATGTGTGAACTATGTATGCAGTGACGTCATGTGCTAAATGTATTTGATTGGTTTAAAACATAACGTGTTATAACGGCTTTATGGGAAGTTGGTTATAATGACTTTATGTTGGTAAGAAAATACTTGTGGTTTTAAAAGGTAATCGACTGAACTATAAGCGGCTTGTTATGTGTTAATAAAGAACTTGAAGTATTTCAAAGATTTTGAATCATTTGAAAGAAGAAGTAATACTTGGTTTTGAAAACTTAAGAGTTATACTAGCTTTATGGGAAGTTAGGTAATAACGGCTTAAGAATGTTTCTTGATTTGAAATCGAATGTGTATCGACAAACCACTGCAGCGTTAATAAAGGAAATGTTTTGGCAGATTTAGTATTATATAAAATCGTGAGAAACTTCCATCCGCATAAGCTAAGATGAGACAAAATGATGTTTCCTAGATCATGGTCATTGTAATAAGATTGTTATAAACAAGAATATCCTACTCACATATAAGACTTATGTTTCTCGGATAGTTTAAAGGAGAATTGTATTCTTAAATGAATAAGACTATGAACTACTAAACCTTTCTAAAATAAGAAGCGTGAACATTTGAAATTAGGCAAACTTGGACGTTTGGATAATAATGTTGTTACTTGATTTTACAAAGATAAGTGTTTTGATTCACTTCAAAGATAATCACTCTATTTTCATATACCACGTATTGTGTGACTTTTGTGAAAGTAACGTATCTTTTAAAAAAAAGTTAATGTATAAGTACTTTGGGGATAGAAACCAACATGTTGACATATAGTAGAAAGTACTGTGTGTATAACTTGATTGTGTTGGTTTGTGATAGCCTTGTAATACCTTCGTGATGCTTTGATAAGTAATCATATTAGACGCTACGCGTGTTAGTATTACTGACGCTGGTGTAAAGGGGTTTTCCCTTGATTGTGCTTACGTTGTTTAAACGATAAACTGTTATGTTGGTATTATACCACTGCGTGTTCAGGGGTTAAGCTACCTCCGTCTGGGTAGACTTCGGCGATGCAGGACCATGATTCGAGAATACCTCATGCGGGTCTGAGGGCCTATCGCGGAGCTACGAGTTCCGTGTTAGTGTGTAGCCTTTATGGTCACGGTCTACGGGCGTCGGACCGCGAGTCAGGACGATTTAGGGAGTAGCTACCCTCGATGCGGGGTTATACCTCATGCGGGCCTACGAGTTGGCCTACGCGAGTCGGGGAGTTCTGTGGCTGACGCCGCGCATTTGATATTGCGGGCGAGCGACCGGCTTTGATCACGTACTGGTCTAGACAGATATCATGATACATTTTATGACCTTGTTAGTACGTGGGTGTTAGTAGTGGTATGCCTTCGTGCTTACCCCGTCGCTTAATTAGACAGTGGGACCTCGTTGTTCATATGTATTCCTTGGTGCTTTTCTATCATCGATGGTAGTGAGGAAGGTATTCGCGGGCATGATTGATGTTGTGGCGTGAGACCCATTGTTATATTAGAGTGATGACTTCGAGGCGTGAGTCCCGACTTGATATGACCGCTTATTTGGTGTGAATCGTAGTTTGGTTATCATACATGTCTCACGCTTTATATAGACTACTATGATTTCATTTACTGATTTTTCGATTTCACATACTAAACTGTTAACCGACCTCCTTCCGAGCCTTCATCCGCAGTAAAGGTACACCATCATCGATCCTCGCCTTAGGGTCACAATTCGGCGTTTGGGAAAGCTCCGCTTCTCGAGGCTTATCTTCGTATAGTCCCGTCGTTGTAGGTATTTACATTCGAGTATGGCGGGGCCTATCCGCCATTATTGTCATATCATTTTCTTAGAGGTGCATGTAATCTTTGTTGTGGCGGGGTTTGTAAAAAGGATTAAAGCTGTCATTTATAAGAGTTATTATTTATATATATCTTAGAAAGGCAAGTTTTCCTCACATTCTTGTTTGTACTTCCATTTGTTTCATGATGTGTTTTATGTTCCAGATTACTCGATGTTGTATCACCAGTGCCCGGGTAAGGCACCGCCACGCCCGAGGTTCGGTCGTGATAATTTATCTGAACAACTCAAGAGAGGTTTGTGTCTCGGCAGGGCCTCAAAGGGGAGGGTGCTCTTTTGGACTAGAGCTTCTACAAGAGGGGGGGCGGATTTCAAGACTTAGAAATAATTTAAGGGATGAAGAAAACCTTCAAGTTAGGGGGGTATTTATAGGCCAACCAAGGGCCTAGAACAAGACATGTGGTAGGCACGTTTAAGGTCAAGTTTTGGACAAGTGTTTGTGGGTCCCACTGCTCAACAACTACACAAAATATCCTACCAACTCCATGGCTCCAGATGCGTCCCATCGACGCCCACAAGTCCGCCAATTGAGGGTGACAAGTGTCGCCCTCGTTGGTCCAAAATATTTCATCTCTGGAAAAATCCGCAAAATTATAAATGACATAGGAATTTTCCTTCGCAAGTTTTGGAAGATGTTTGTGGAAAATGATTCTTTTCGCGTGTGGTGCACAAAATTTCGTCCTTGCTTCAACTTAAGGCTCAAACTTTCTACGAAGGCCCTACGCGTACATTACTCGAAATCTGGTATAACACCGCCATACCTGAATGTACAATGAAAACTA
>JAQGDG010000538.1:0-119182 GCA_029844215.1 Przewalskia tangutica
ACATGAATGAGTCTAAGAGCATTATTTACTACCACAAGTTCTTCCTCTTAAATACGCAACACTGTAAACTAATTCTACAAGCCGAAGAAATGTTGCACCCTTAAAGCTTTAGCCAAATTTTCCAACCACTTGTTGCATAGCTTCCTTTTCAAAGAACACTTGCACCACAACAACCTTCACAACTAGCCAAAGCCTTCTCTAGCACTTTTACTTTTTCGCATTTTTCCAAGCGCTAGAATGCCTCTCTTTGGGATTTTTAGAATGGGAGCTTAACTTGTAGAGAGAGAAATTAGCATTTGATTAAGTCTTAGAGACTTGGTCAATATATATGCGTCTGACAAGAAGAATCGATAGTAGGACACTTGTCACCCTCCCAAGGTCTTTTAAAAGAAAAATCGACTTTCCTAAGTTTTTCCGCCAAAAATACCATATAGCGCTTACGGCTACGTTTGGATCCTCAGCGTACTTCTGCGAACTTTCGATTGTCATGCCGCTGTCACGGAGCCACGGCTGCAACTTCGACCCTCAACATTAACTGGTCGCCGGCCGCTGACCTCGTGATCCGCGCCCCTGCAATACCTCGCGCTGTCCAAACACACGTCCGAAATCGCCAAGACCGAACTTTGTAACTCTCATAACTTTCTACTCCACGCCCTATCAACTAACGGTTGGTCAAGGCTGAATCTGCATCCCTCACTAACTACGCCATGGCCTTTGAAACCAGCACTTAGGAACTCTCGATGTGTTCGTCATAAACCCGCCTCAGAATTTGGCCAGCTAAAACCCGATCGGAACAATCCACAACCTATCTCCAGAAATTTTAAGTCTTACACGTCTTTGTCACGCTTCTCTCACGGCCAGGAGTCGTAACTACGAGTATAACAGTTTGGTCAAAAAATGCCCTCGTGACTCTCAAGGCCCCACTAAGAAGACTACTCGTTTGCCTTGCCCTTTCTCGTCAGCAGCCAAGCCATGCAGTGAGGCATAATCGCATTAAAGGAAAACTGGGCAGGCAGAGGTTCAACCTATAACTCCTGGCACTTATTGCACGATCTTAGGTGAAAGAATGAAACCAATCCTAAATGTCCAAATTCGACTCACGTTATAGATGTAAGTGCAGCACACTTGCCGATAATCGAAGCACTTACTAGACACGGTCACCATGGAAGTCAGACACTTTAGATCAACTGCTCGATACCACTTTGTCGTCATCGACGAACTTTGGGTCAGCGATCGAAAACCTGCACGGTACCTCAGCCGTGTATACATCGTAGAATAGTCAGTGGAACATACATGCTAAATACATAACTTGGTAAAAGGTGATGGCATCCTTTCGCCAAAATGAGCAAGCCTTTCCAGGCAAACAGACTAAACAAGAGTATAAAGAAGACAACCGTAAGTTTCCTTATGGCCCAAACACATACGTGATTACTGCACCTCTAAAGATATCAAGCTACGTGGCGGCGACCAGGGCCCCGCCATAACCCCAATGTACAAAATACCATATAAGATCGAGGAACATCCGCACCGATAAATGAGCTTCCTGAGGAATGGAGCTTCGACACCGCAATGAACGATGATCAAGCAATCGAGGATCCACAATCGCTTACTGCCTCCACCGCGTGACATTAACGCAAATGAGTAGCGGGTCACGATTACCTGATATGTACCAAGTATGTAAAAATTTGCCGAAAATACTTTGCCAATAATGATATCAAGTGGTGTAAAAAGTAAGTTTAGTCATGGAAGCACAAACAAAATGCCTTTTCTTCGTGCCCTTACTAACAATGCAGAGTGACAAGTGTATGTAATCTTTCGCATAAAATAGGGGCTTTGATCAAAAGCGAGGTGCCTCGCCACCGCGCGTAGTAGTCATTGTACACCCCTACTCCTGGGGATCTATTTTCACCGCGTGGAGTCCGTGGACCCGCACGTGAGGTATTATCTATGGCGTTTGTGCACTACCGCGACGTAGGACTATTTCACCAATTCGCATAAGCCCATAAGGACTGCATGAGGTATGTCCACTCTTATCCAGACGCGGTAGCAAATCCATGGGAGCAATTGGTATAACGATCGGGGACTTACCGCGGATATACTTTCTTACCGCTCGGATGGTATAATGATCTTGGGCTTTCCACCGGATATACTCTTACAGGCGGATGGTATAATGATCTTGAAGCTTGCCGCCGATATACTCTTACATGAAGAAAGTGGTATGACGATCTTGGAGGCTTGCCCGCCAGACGTAGACACTCTTACCACTGGAGAAGGTGGTATAACGATCTTAGGGCTTTCCTCATACTCTTTACCACAGCTCAAATCGTATCATATCATGTCATTAAATAAGTTAAGAAAACATAACTTCTTATTAGTCTTGTTCATATACCTCTCATTTTAGTTTACTTAAGGCAATCTTGTCATATCTTTAATAAAAGAAAATCCAGAATTTAACCCAAGTACTTCATACTTGAACTCTTTTAAAAGTGACTTTTTCATACACTTAAAATCCTTGGGCAATTGATGTTTTAAAATCAATTTGCCTTCATAAATCAAATCATTTGTCCTTGACTTGTCTTACTTGATGTAAACCTCTTTAACTTTAATCTTTTATAAAACTAATAAACCAACTTCCCATAAAGTTGTTATATTAACCCTACACTTTAGTAAAATCATACTTTTCCCTAACCAGGGACTTATACATTCTTAAAACGAAACAAATCATTATATACTTAAAACAAGTAAGAATACCAAATCTTACGCGTACCGCACTACATAGTTTCATCTATTCATGCTCGAGAGATAGGAAAACTTCACATACCTCTTCTATCGATCCACTGCTAAGTCCAAACTACCGCAAGTAATATGTCAACCTAAAATAACCATGATACGTTCGTTAACCTCCAATTTCAATGTAGAATAATCCAAGTTTAAAGTCACTAAATTCTATGGAAAATCGCAAGATTTCCTTTGTTTCTACATACTTTGCCACCTTTCTCAAGGTCGATTTATCATCCAAACGCCACATTTAAGGCTCAATAATCCAACATTTCAAAGGGTATTACACACCTAAACTTGAGTGTAAAATTACGCAAAGGTACAATAATTCACTTAACAATTCTAAAGTAGTTTTAGGCTACAACATGCTCATAATATCTTTTAGCCATTTCTTTCATATCCAAATTACATTTCTTGCAATGACTCTGAAGTGCATTATTTACTACTACAAATCCCTAACCTTACGCGACATTAATAACTAACCACAAAGAGGTTAATGTTACCTTAAAGCTTTAGCCAAACTTATTCCAACAACTTTGCTAGCCTCCTTTCCAAGAACACCACCACACTAACACCAACAAGCTAGCCACACGTTCTTAACTTTTCAGATTTTTCTTAGGCTTTGAATTCCCCTTGGAATTTTGTGAGAGAAGGAGAGCTAATTTAGAGAGAGAGAGAGATTAAAAGATGACCAAGTCTTGAGACTTGGTCAATATAAACATGCAAGAAAATCGGATGGGGACACGTCACCCTCCCATGGCCTTTTAAAAGAGAAAATCAGATTTTCCTAAGTTTTTCCGCAGAATCGCTTGCGCCGCACCGACGGTAAGTGCGCAATAACTGCGGACTCGAACTTCCGGCCGCGCTCGCTATCTGGCCAAGCTGCGAATCTCCACCAAGATTTCCGACCCCTCGCGGCTTGTTTTGCTCGATCGCATTTATTCAAGTCACAAGCCCGAACTTGTAGCTCATAACTTTCTACTCCGACGGTTTCTATCGAAACGGTTTGCGTTGGAATCTAGACTCAACGAACTACGCTCAGCCTCAAACACTTAGAACTCTCGATGTGCGTCATAACTCACCTCAAAGTTGACTAAAACCTGCTCAAACAATCCACAACTTATTTTTCGAAAATTTTAAGTCTTACATGCTTTCGTACGCTCTCATACGTAGGGTCAGAACTACGGGGTATAACAAGTCCATTACCCTTTCAGGGATTAAAGGCCTAGTACTAAGCTTTTTGTATCTTTCATAAGCATTTGGCTAATGAACTAGTATCATCGTATTGAAATTTGAGGTGGATGTGGAGGCTCTTCTCTTTCTCGTATACGGTTAAATCACTTTGCACAAGCGTTTTCTTAGTATCACAAATGTTTCCCAACACTGACAACCGCATTTACAACACTATCACCCCAAACTCCAACTCCTGTCTTACACAATACCCACACCCTCCTTATACTCCTCCCTAAATTTCACAACCAATTTTTCAACACCCCAATGACTTCAACAACGCAACACTCTCCAAACTATTACCTCCTTTGACTATCAAAGTTTTCAAGAAAAGATGAAGACACCTTTTGGATTGTTCTTCAAGGTTTTCTTCTAATGGTGATTTGCGCCTTTGAGATAAAGTTTTGTTGGTTGAAATGGTTAAGGGTTTAGGGACTTTAGGATTTTTAGTTGTGTTTGGGTTTGATTTATGGAAGATTTGTGGGTGAGGTTTGAATTTTTGAGGGTTTTGTGGAGAAGAAATGTTAGGTTTGGTTTGAAATCGAAAATCGGGTTTTACGTCTTTAATTTCGATTTCGCTGGCTTGTGCCTGCATTTAGCCGCGCGCCAACTTTCAGCACCACGGGAATTTCTCGCCTTGCGGCTGGACTGGCAATTTTTCAGGTTTTTGCCGCTGCGCTTCCCTGGCGGCAGCGCAATCTTCAAATACCGCTCTTTTAGCGCTGGCCACCCGCTTTTTTTGGAAATCACGGCTATTCTTCGTTTCGCTTCTTCAAATTTGTTGGCCTACACTCACAATCACAACACAGAACTACCTCCAGTGAGATCGTTGCTTAATAAAAACTAACTATATTAAAGTAAATAAATCAAAATACCTTGGGTTGCCTCCTCAAGTAAGCGTTATCTTTAACATCTTACGGACGCATAGTTCTTTATTCAAGAAGTGGGGTGGATTAACCCCATGGCGAATCCATTTTCTCCACATTTTTCGTTTCTTCTTCTTCTTTCTTAAAATTATCTTCAAGGAAGGTTCAGAACACATACTGCTTTGAGGTTCGGCATCACATACACGTTGATAGGCTCATCTCCCCAGTTTGGCTTCAGACCGCTCACGGGGTTTTGATGGTGGCGACAGAAAGACCGCTCATGATTGATGGCTCAATGATGTGTTTAAATACTTTAAACACCATTTCTTCCTTCTCCACCTCAACGTCGCCTCCTCTTTCTACGTCGATTAGGCTCTCGCCGTCATTTAATGGTCTCCCAAATATGACGGGATCTGATCCTCTCCACGTATCGAGAATGATGAAGTGCGCAGGAAAAAGAATTTTCCTACTTTAACAAAGACGTCCTCAATCTTTCCTCTCGGGTGCACCACTGCCCTGTCGCGGTACAGTTGCAGGGCTCACCGTGGTTCGTCTTGCCACCTAACTCAACCGTTTAAATACCGACGGAGGCATTAAATTTATACTTTCCCTAAATCGCAGAGCCGTACAGACGCCACTCGCCAACCGTGCAAGGTAATGTAAAGTCCACCAGTCTTTTAGTTTAGGGGCAACTTCTTCTGAGGATAGCACCGAACTCCTCCGATTAGTGCTACCATCTCATACTGCCGCTTTCTTCTTCTTCCCAAAATCTCTTCGTGAATTTGAAATAAGAGGGCATTTGCTCCAACGCCTACGGCAGGGTATGTTGATATGTACTTTTCGAACGCTCTCCAAAATTTGGAGAATTGTTTATCAACCGCTCCTCGCAATCTACGGGATGGGATCTTCTCGATTACTCCTTCTTCGGAGTTTTCTACCTCTTGGGCGAAGCTTCAACCACCTTCTCTTTCTATTTACGCCTTTGTTCAACTAATCGGAGTGAGGCCGCTTCCAACTGTTTACTCACTTCTCAACTGTCTTCGCCGCATTGTTCTCGGATTCATCTCTGTGTTGCTTGGCAGTGTACCCTGTGGCCTGATGTTCGATTGCTTTGCTAGTTGACCCACTTGTGTTTCCAAGTTTCTGAACGAGGATCTAGTTTCTGTCACAAACTGGGTCTGGGCATTGGTGAGTGCCAACAGAGCTGCTCTCAACTCGCCCTCGCTTTACGCCAAAGGTGCATTAAATTGTTGAGAAGGTGAGGCCTGAGTAAATGGCTGCTGATTATGGTGTTGCTGGTTTTGGTACTGGCCTCTATATTGATTTTGCTGCCCCTGGTCTCCTCTCCATGAGAAATTTGGGTGATTCCTCCACCCTGGATTATATGTGTTGGAGTATGGGTTGTTTTGGGGCCTCTGATAGTTACCCTTGACTTGGAACTCTGCTGCTTCGATTGGCGTATTAGGATCGGTGAAGGACATCTATCGAATGTATGCCCAGCATATTTCCTGACTCTTTGGCATCACATACCGCATTCATCGATATTGTATGTTCGTCGCAAATGTTGTTTTGAAAAGGGCGGCATTCGAGCGTGATGACATCTATCTCGTGAACTCCCACTGTTCTCCTACCACTCATTGGTCTATCTTCTGTGACATGGTTGTTGGTGGCCATATCTTCTAATAATTCGTGAGCTTCGTGAGCTGTTTTCCTCATAAATGTCCCACCTGCTGCTGGATCTATAATTGTTCTGGTTGTTCGGCCAAAGTTATAGAAGATGTGGACCAAGTTCCACAACTCAATCTGATGGTGTGAGCACTTTCTCTGCAAATCCTTGAACCTCTCCCAAGCTTCGTATAATGACTCTCCATCTGCTTGGTAGAAATTATTCAGCTCCCCTCTCAATTTCGCTGTTTTGCACGGTGGGAAGAATTTTGCCAAAAATTTGTGCGCCAGCTCTTGCCATGTAAAAATCAGTCACCGGTAGGAATTTAACCATACTTTTGCTCTATTCACGAGTGAGAAGGAAAGAGCCTCAATCTGACAACGTCATCGTAACGCCGGTATATCAGAATGCAACATAGCTCCAAGAAATTAGCTACGTGCATATGAATCTCGATGGCGACCTCCAAATCTCGTGTTCTGCACCATACTTAGAATCATCGGTTTTATCTCAGTTGTTTGCTCCTGCGGGGGCCTGTCGTGTAACACTCGCTCACCCTCGGCAGACGTAGTCTCCAGCTTCTTTCTCGCCTGGACTTGAACTTCTCTCTGCGCCCGTTGGCACTCTCAGAGGCATTCGCTGGAGTTAGGTTGATTTTCACTAACCCTTCTCTCATCACATTGTTGTTTTGGTGTCCATCTCAATTAAAGGCCGCAATCCGCCGTTCTTTCGCTGTTTACATGTTTCTCAATCTACGGATTGGCGGAACAAGAGTGTATGCCCTCTTCTCCTTCATAAACCATTTCAAACAGATCAAAACAACAAGCAGATCGCGGCACTGATTTGTCATCAAATAAAAATTAAAAACGTAAAAAGAAAATAAAAATTAAAAACCAAATTAGAAATTAAAAATAGATAAAATTGATATTGAACTATGCCTAATCCCCGACAACGGCGCCAAAAACTTGATGCGCGATTTAATGCGCACACTTTAACACAAGTACGCGTTATCGTGACAAGTAATATAGTCTAGAGTAAGACAGAATATCGCCCTCAAGTTAGTGTTCAAGTACCAATTATCTATCTTTTGTATCTATTTGCAACGATATTGAGTTTGTTGATTATACTAACAATTATAAATACTAAATAACTATGTGTTTACTTCAAGAGTGATGGAAATAGGGCTTGAGTCGCTCAACTATCATTATATTACTTAGTAATGATGAATTATGGTTCTTAACTTTGGAGCTAAGCGGTTACTAATTCGTTTTATACTCATGACTATATCGTTGATGGATAACTTCTTTAAGGCTATATAAACACTCGACCCGATGGCGCTCCTTTCTACCTTTCGGTGATAAGGATGACTCTATGGGAGGATTAAGACAAAACCTTGTTAATCGCACGCCGTGCGTGAAATTAGGTGTTTAAACCTCTTATTAACGCTACACAAGTAATTGAGGTATTTTCATCCCCGATCCAACCTATGTCTACCCAACTTACGAGCATAGTCACAACTCATTCTTCAAGTTTGATTAAATCATATAAATAATGATAATTAGTGATCAATTAATTACCAAGCATTGAAAGCAATTATGGTAAATCTCAACAATAAGAAGAACAACCATAAACATGCATCAATTCATAACATAAGGTTCAAGTGATTTGACATGGAAAGCCTATAATGGAATTAGTTCCTAGTCATTGACATGACGAGAACTAATTCGATATCAACATAAAGCGAAATAAAGAAAGAAAGAAAAGAAAATTACTAAGTAGTGGTCTCTAATCTTCAACTCCAAGAAGTCTTGTGTTTGTGCAAGAAAGGGAACCCTTGAAAGCGCTCAGGGTTCTCTTTTTATAACTCCAAACCGCCTTCAACTTTTCCATTCAGCGCCGAAATCGTTAAAAACTTTGATTTTTTCAGCCGTCGGCGTCGCTGGAACTCTGCGTTGTTCGTGATTAGCGCCGCGCCCTGCTCTGCTGTCAGAGCGCCATTCGCTGCTTCGAGACCTACTCGGATATTGCGCCGGGCGCCTGCACCTGGTTGGCGCCGTGGCCTTTGGCTCGCGCCCGTGCACAGTTCGCCACTTTCTCTGCTTTTAATCTCTGGAACCTCCACTTTTGTCCTCTTTTCGCTCATTTTCCGCCATTGGGCCATTTTAACCAACTTGACTCAAAAGAAAGAAAATATATCCTAATACGACACGTATTTGTACAAAAAGGGACAAAAGATTAACTAAAAATGACTCGAAAAGTGTATATAAAATACACCGATCAATAATGTTAATAAAGTTGTGGATTTATTAACTTGCTTATGTTATGATAAGCGTGCGCTTATGTTATGATAGCATTGTACTAGGTTATGATTCTACGGTAGACCGAGGTTGTTATTGCTTGTTATTTCCTTGGACATCTTGTGCGATGGATGGTCCACGGGTATCGTCCATTAGGATGGTTTACTACTTATTCTTATTATTTCCTTTGGGCATCGACACGATGGATGGTCCACTGTATGCGTCCCATTAGGATGGTTTACTACTTATTCGTTAGTTCGCTTTGGACATCTCGACACGATGGATGGTCCACGGTGTCGTCCATTAGGATGGTTTACTACTTATTCCATGGATTTGTTACCCGTGATGCGAGTGCGGCGTTTGTACTCACGCGCCCACCGAGTCCATGCGGGTGAAATAGTCACACGCGGGTGAAATAGTCCCATGCGAGGCGGATGACCTCATGCGGGTCCACGCGACCTATGCGGTGAAATAGTCCCGAGTAGGATTGATTAATGATACTACAGGCGAGGACCTGTTTTGATCATGAGCCCTCATATTTTATGCGATGAGTTTATACTTATTACTATCATTGTTAGTAAGGCGCGGTCTGCAATGTAATTTGATTTTCATCCATGACTCAAACATTTTAGACTTATGATATTATTACGATTTTCCGGTTTGCATACTTGGTACATATGTGTGACCTCGTCCCTGGGCTGCGTTCATGCCAGTAGGTGTAGCGGTGGTGGATCCTCATTCTTAGGATCTTTGCTGCTCGGTGTCAAGCTCCATTTCTCTGGAGGCTTGACTTTTGATACGGTTTCTCCCACGATGTTGTAGATATTGTGTACATTCGGGGTATGGCGGCCCTATCCGCCATAGTGGTAGTTTACACTCTGAGGCTTGTAGTCCTGTTATAAATTGGGATGTAACTGTTCAGTTTTTGTTATATTTATGTTTACGGAAAGGTAACCATTTTGGGTTAACCCGTTTCATATTTTATATGGTTTCTTGTTATGAGTTTACTTCCGCTGGTTTTCTCTGATGTTGTATTACAATGGTGCCCGGTAGGCACGATCCGAGTCAGTCGTATTAGGTCGGTCGTGACAAAAGTGGTATCGAGCGATTAATCCTGAAAAGGTCTACAGCCGTATCTAGTCTAGTCTTGATTATCGGTGTGTTGTGCACCACATCTATAATCAGGAGGCTACAGGATATTTAGGATTGGTTTCCATTCTTTCACTCTAAGATCGTGCAATAGAGTTGTGTTATAGGTTGAACTCCCTCTGACATATTTTTATGTATCAGTTATGCGTCCACGCAAGGAAATCGCGGCCCAGAAGGGCAAGGCAGCGGAGGGAGCTACTAGTAGGGCGCAGAGGGTTAAGAGGCACACCCGCCTTTACTGATGTGATGTTTGAGACGGCGAAGTTCCACGGCGTCGTCACCAAAGAGAGTTCGAGCAGCCGCCAGCTCGAGACCGCGGTACCTAAGCCTCCGCCATACATCCTAGGCGGAGAGGGGTTACAGCGAGATGGTCCAGCGATTAGCGGAGATCGTGGCGAGAATGAGATGCACGAGACAGGCGATTCGGTTGTACCGTAGTTCACCACTAGATCGATAGCGCGAGATTTAGGGACTTTTTGAGTTACCTGACCAGAATTCTGGGTCGAGGCGAGGATGATCTCGTGAGTTTATCCGACGACGGATCGCGAGAGTGATCAAGGCCTCGGAGACAGAGTCGGTAGTTTTGGGTTCACATCGCGTGATATCGCAGCTGATCGGTTTGATTCATACGGAACGCCCGGGGGGCATGCGACTCACCGCTGACGAGTTCTCGAGGCGTTCTTAGCCATTTCTTGCCTCCGCAGAATGAGAGCTCGGTAGATAGATTTCGACGTTGAGACAGAGTGGGCGACGGCCGAGTACAACGAGTTTGACTTCGTTGGTATATGCCCTCTTTAGTAGCGACATGAAGACAGAGTGCACCGCTATGTCGCGAGGCTCGGCGATTACTAGAGAAGTTGCACGGGGTAGCTCTTCAACCGCATGGACATTGCCGCACGCGCTTATGCACGCTTAGTGAGTGAGCGTAGGTCGGCGTAATAACCAAGATCAGAAGAGGCCAAGACAGCGAGGTCCTTTGGTAACTTTCGAGCGGACCGCCTCGGCCAGCGAAGCTAGTTATGCGCCTCAACCAAGACGGAGTACTCCACCACGCTTCGTGGATGTTCGAGATTCGGAGCGTGTCGTGGCTCCAAGGTTTCGATTTTGAGGAGGGGATGTTAGTCGGATGGGACCACCCTACTTGTGGCCGTTGTGGTAGGCTCGTGATGGGAGTGTCGTGCTAGTTTGGGAGTTTGTTTTACATAAAGCGAGGGACATTTTTAGAAATTGTCAGGCCGGAGATATACGGATGTAGAGATTTAGCCTTCGATCATGGCTGGTTCATCACCTTCTTTTGCTATACGTCTGCGGCGGAGATCATGATTAAACGAAGGAAAGTGAAGCAATAGTTACAGGTATACCCTTAACCCTCTAAAGATTAGTGGGTGTGATAAAATGGTTACATGTTAAGTGTTATGTGCGGGTAATTTTATGTAAATTGTGATTTTTAAAGCTGGCTTGTAGGAGGGTAATTTTGGGGACATGGAAGTTGTGAGCCTTAGAATTTTGATAACCGCGGAACCTTAGATACAGCCATCTTGGTGGAAGATTTTACGGGTGATCTTTGTCGAGAACATAGTATACGTGGGGTATACGTGGGTAATAAGTCCATGAGTGGTGTGAAATGATAAATGGTAGCTAAGCTAAGGAAACCACTAGGTTTTCGTGACTTGAATAGTGAGATTGTCTCGGATCGGAACAAGAGTGTGGTAATTATACTAGAAAGAGTTCGAGTGTGCAAGGAGGATCGACAAGTGGAAGAAGAAACGAATATGTGTTAAGAGGATGGAAGTGATCATTTTGTGAGAGAATAGCCTTAGACCATGGATGAGAACTAATAAGTTATACGCTTTAGAGGTAATTCCTCGTTGGCTGGGAGGTAAGCCTTTGCGTGGTTAGTATATTATGGCCATATGTGGCATAATTGGTTTTATAGGTGTAGTAGTGAAGAATACACCGACGCATGCGTTTTGGAGACGTAGAAGGAACATTCGGGACGAATATTTCTAAGGGGGAGGGGGGGAGAATGTTACACCGTAATTTCGTCACGCTTGGGACGTACGAAAGGAATTAAGTTTTAAATGTTAGAATGATGGGTTGACGGAATGTTTCGGACGGGTTGTTAGTCAACTTTGAGGCGGTTTATGTCCCATTACATTGAGAGTTCCTAGGTGTTTCAAAGGCCTAGTACGTAGTTCGTTGAGTCTAGTTTCCAACGCAACCAACCGTTCGTCGATAGTACATCGGAGTAGAAAGTTATGGAGGTTACAAGTTCAGTCGCAATGGCGTAAAAGCAACATCGGTCCCGAGGCTGGCCGCGGCCTGAAGCGCCAGCCACGACGCGAGCCGCGGCGGATAACTGGAGAATCGCTGAGCCAGCAGTGGCCGAGAAAATGGCCGCGCGGAAGTGCCGAGACTTTGCGGAGGTTACCAGTAGCCATGGCAGGGCTGCGCGCGAGGCGGTTTTTCGCGAATCAGGAAAAATCGAATTTTTTTAAAAGGTCATGGGTGGGTGACAAGTGTCCCCACCTGATTTTTGCATGTCCTATTTATTGACCAAGTCTTGAAGACTTGGTCATTCTTGAAAGCTCTTCCTTCTCTCTAAAATTTCTCTCCCTTCTCTCTAGAAATTCAAGAAGAAACCAAGGTTTAGAGAAAATTTCAGAAAAAGTGGCAAGAAGGAAACTTGTTGGCAAGCTTGTAGGAGTTTTTGTGGAGGTGATTGTGGAAAGAAGACAAGTGAAATTTGTTGGATTAATTTGGGTAAGCTCTAAGGTAACAATCCTTTCACTTTTGCTAGTAAATTATGTTGCATGTGTGGAAGAAAGAATTTGTAGTTGTCAATATTGCCTTTAGAGGTATTGCATGTAGGAATTGGATAAGAAATTGGATTAAAAAGGAATTGCATAAGAAGTTATGTTGTTATACCTCAAAATTGTCAAATTGGACCTTGTAGTTTGTATTAGTTGTTATATATTGTGGGGCAGAATTTTACACGTCAAGTTAGCGTGTAATCCCTTTGTGTTGATTGGATTGTTGAGCCTTAAAAGTGCGTGTTTGGTTATTGAATTCGCCTTGAAAAAGGTGGCAAAGTATGTAGAAACAAAGGAAGTCTTTGTCGATTTTCCGTAGGAATAAGGGACTTTTCAATTAGAATGTTCTACGTTGAAGATAGAGGCTAATGGACGTATTATGGTCATTATAGGTTGACATACTACACGTGGTATATTGGACTTGCGAGTGGATTGACCCGAAGAGGTATGTGGAACTCTCCTATCTCTTGAGCATGAGTAGTTGTACTTGTATAGTACGGTAGACGTACAAGACTTTGATATCCCTTACTTGTTTTAAGAATGGCCAAGTTTGGTAAGTAAGGGGATTAACTCACTTCTTTAAAAAGTATTAATGATGTCTTAAGTTTTCAAAGTTAAGGGACTTGAAGTGTTTTAAGTATATGATACTTGTTTCGTTTTGAAAGTATAAGTCCCTTGGATAAAGGGAAATGTATTTGACTAATGTATAAAGTTAATATAACGACTTTATGGGAAGTTGGTTATATTAGCTTTATGGAAGGTTAACAAAAGAAAGATTTACTCTAAGTAAAATAAGTACGGATAAATGATTTGAATTTATGAAAGGCAAATTGGTTTTAAGGCATCAATTGCCTAAGGTTTCAAAAGAAAGGAAGTCACATGATTTAGAAGCCTATTATATTTCTAAAAAGAAATGTGACTTGTCTTGAAAGGTAGTCGTAACTTGATACTACGGTTATTAGTATCTTGGAAGTTTTACATAAAAAGGAGTCTTAACAAGGTTAGAGGTGGTACTTGTTGAATTCGATTTTCTTAAATGACATGTTAGTGCCTTAAGTAAACTAAAATGAGAGGATATATTAATAATTGACGCGCGATTTAATGCACACACTTTAACGCAAGTGCACGTTATCGCGACAAGTAATATAGTCTAGGTAATACCGAATATCGCCCTCAAGGATTAGTGTTCAAGTACCGATTATCTATCTTTTGTTATCTATTTGGTAACCGATATTTGAGTTTGTTGATTATACTAACAATTATAAATACTAATTAACTATGTGTTTACTTGATAGTGATGGAAATAGGGCTTCCAAGTCGCTCAACTTTCCGCTTATATTACTTAGTAATGAATTGAATTATGGTTCTTCTTCTTTGAGCTAGCGGGTTTACTAATTCGCTTTATACCCGTTAAGGCTATATAAACACTCAACCCCAGTGGCGCCTTTCTACCTTTCGGTGATAAGGATGACTCAGAGGATTAAGACCAAAACCTTGTTAATCGTCATGCCACGTGAAATTAGGTGTTTAAACCTCTTATTAACGCTACACAAGTAATTGAGGTATTTTCATCCCCAATCCAACCTATGTCTACCCAAATTACAGCATAGTCACAACCTCCTCCTTTCGAAGTTTGATTAGAAATCATATAAATAATGATAATTAGTGATCAATTAATTACCAAGCATTCAAAGCAATTATTGGGTAAATCTCAACAATAAGAAGAACAACCATAAACATGCATCAATTCATAACATAAGGTTCAAGTGATTTGACATGGAAAGCCCTATAATGGAATTAGTTCCTAGTCATTGACATGACAAGAACTAATTCAATATCCAACATAAAAACTGAAATAAAGAAAGAAAGAAAAGAAAATTACTAAGTAGTGGTCTCTAATCTTCAACTCCAAGAAGTCTTGTGTTTGTGCAGAAAGGAACCTTGAAAACCGCCTAGGTTCTCTTTTATAGCCTCCAAACCGCCTTCAACTTTTCCTTCAGTTCGGCCGAAATGGTCTAAAACCTGATTTTCAGCGTGTGTGCGCCGAACTTCTGCGTTGCTCGTGATTAGCGTCGCGCCTGCACTCTGGTCTAGAGCGGCTGCCGCAACTTCGAGACCTTCGATATTGGGCACCGGCGCTGTGCACTGGTAGGAGGCCGCGGCTACCGTTCGCCCGCACGATTCGCCACTTTCTCTGCTTTTAATCTATGGAACCTCCACTTTTGCCCTCTTTTCGCTCATTTTCCGCCATTGGGCCATTTTAACCAACTTGACTCAAAAGAAAGAAAATCTATCCTAATACGACACGTATTTGTACAAAAAGGGACAAAAGACTAACTAAAAATGACTCGAAAAGTGTATGTAAAATACACCGATCAAATACCCCCAAACTTAACCTTTGCTCGCCCTCGAGCAAAGATAAAAAGAAAGAAATAAAGACTCAAGAAAAAAGAAAATAAAGGACTCAATGACATTGATCACTTTGTTGCATTGGTGTTACTTTAGAAAAACATGAAGATTAGCAGAATAATATGCAGGAACATATAGCATGAAATTTTAGCACACTAAACACATTAAGTTAGATATTTCGCAAACTCATTTTTATCATGCTTTAATGAAAGTCACAATACTGAATCATGCATGTTAATTTCAAAAATCCTATGACATTTTTACTTGATATTCTCCACTAATCATGGTCCATGGATATGCATATAAGAGATCTTCAGGACTTTTAAGGGTTGTAATGTAGGCTTAGGTATGGGTAGGTAAAAATAGGCATTTAGGCTCATTTTGTGTACCATAAGCTCTTTAGTTTTTCAGTGTTTCCCTTTTCTTTTGATTCTTTCCTTCACTTCAAATCTATCTTTCCCCTCTTTTGTTTTGAGAGCGTGAAGTGTATCATAATAGCAAGCACCCCCAAACTTAGGCTTTTGCCTATTTCTTATTACTTTTAATTGGGGTGCATCAATCTTGTTTTCTTTTGTCTCTTTTTAACACACTCTATTCCAACTATTTCACATTTTTACTTATGGCACAAGTATGGGAATATAGGATGTCAAAGAAAAGTTCAATTTTTAGGCTCAATGGAATTAGTGATATTTTAATGTGGGGATGAAAAGAGTGGTAAGAATTGGCTAACAAAGAAATGCCCAGTCATCTCCTAACATGCATATCCTAACTATTTCGCCTCAAATAGCAAGCAATCATAACACATAGGTTTTCATCATTTAGCATGCACAATTTAAGCAAGAAACTCGAAATATGATTTTGTGAGTTTTGGCATATCTAACCTAAGTGTTTAGATAGTTGCTCTAATTCCTACATTATTCCACCTTACTTCACTAGGTGTTTCTAGTAACTATAGCATGCATGATCTTTGTGAGACAATTATGACTCAAAAAAAAAAATTGACTAAAAATACACAAAAATAACAAAAGACTTAAACATACTATAACAATAAGACACAAATAAGACACCCGAACTTAAATCACACATTGTCCCCAATGTGCAAGACTCAAAGACAATAAAAGAAACAAGACACTTACAAACTTGGTTTAAAATGGTGGCGGCGGTGGATAATGCATCGACCGTTGGTTGAGCAGAACTCATCGTCAAATTCTTTGCAATCGTTGTTTGTTGCCACTTGTCTGTTGTCTCAACTCTTTGTCCTTGTATCATCGTTGTCGAAATGTTGCATCATCCTCGTTCGAGCAACCGCCCATCAAACACCGGAGGTTCTGATTACGTGGTTGGTGGTGGCCTCGCCGCGTATTGAGCCACTATTTTAGGTTCATCTTCGCTCATCGCCTCTGCTGCTGCCGTGCTCTTGGTGCTCTTAGCTTCGGGGGTCTGGGAAGGAGTGCACTATCCCATATGACACAGGTAGTTGGTTTCTCTCATTAGTATCAGTGGGTAGGATTGGGACCCTATTCATGTGGCATAAATTAGTGATAAGTGAGCCATGTCCCAACCCACCTGTTGTTACCAACTCTTGATTTCTTCAATACTTTGCACTATCTCTTTCCCACATCAATCGTCTTCCCGTCATGATTCCATATATCAATTTGATCCTATCTTCGGCACTCGTGAAGTGCGTTGATGGGATCGACGGCATTGACAATACAACAACCCGTCGCTTTGTTGAATCGACACGCGATCCTCTTGACCCATTTCGCAATATCAAATGCAGCCCGGGGTAGTTTCATCGTTCTGCGACGGCATTCCGATTGATCTTTGGTGCTTCTCGATATGTTCTGAAGTAGCTTCGGTCATCACCCCTTTCTTCAACATCTGCTGTTTTTAGAGACACATTTATCACTTCGCCACAGCATATATCTTCCTTACAAAGCATTTATTGTCCACCTTCTCCTAAAGTTAGCATAGAATTCACGCACATCGCGTGTTCATTGGTGTTATCTTTTAGGGTTTACAAATCTCTTCCACCCCATCATCTCAATCATTGCCGAATGGGCTCAGACATCCTCCTCCCAAGCGAATCTTTGATAGTCCTATCACGACCCGACCGGGTCGCGGTCGTACCACCTAGGTACCGTCGTATACATCAGAGAATAGCAATGAACATACATAACACATAACTTATAAAAGGTAAACATCATCGCCACCGAAGGCGTCGCCATAAAACATACTTAAACAAGAGTATAGCGATAACCGTTCTTATAGCCCAAAACACATGTGACCACGCACTTAAAGATAACAATGGCGGGACAGGCCCCGCCATACCTGAATGTACAAAATACCTATAGCATCGTGGAACATCCGTACGATAAACAAGCTTCCGAGGAATGGAGCTTCGACACGAACAATGATCCTAAGAACGAGGATCCACACCGCTACTTACCTGCGGCATGAACGCAAATTTCAGAAGGGTCGCGACACATATGTACCAAGTATGTAAAGTGGAAAATACCGTAATAATGATATCATAAGTCTAAAAGTGTGAGTCATGGAAGACAAACAAAATATCTTTTAATGTGCCTTACTAACAATGAGAGTGACAAGTGTATGTAATCGCATAAAATAGGGCCTCGTGATCAAAACAGGTACTTTGTAGTATCAATAAGCACCCTACTCGGACTATTTCACCGCATAGGTCTGTGGACCACGAGGTATTCCTCGATAGTCAGACTACCGCACGGGACTATTTCACCCGCGTAAGCCCATAAGGACTCGCGTGAGGTATTCCTCGCGTCGTGGGTAGCAAATCCACTAACATTGGTATAACGATCTTGGGGACTTACCCGCCGGATATACTCTTACCACAGATGGTATAACGATCTTGGGATTTCCCCTCGATATACTCTTACACCGGCGATGGTATAACGATCTTGGGCTTTCCCTCGATATACTCTTTGAAGAAGGTGGTATGGCGATCTTGGGGCTTGCCCGCCGGACATACTCTTACCCCGGAGAAGGTGGTATAACGATCTGGGGCTTTCCCTATATACTCTTACCCTAGCTCAAATCACATCATATCATAATCATAAATAAGTTAAGAAAACTTATAACTTCTTATTAGTCTTGTTCATATACCCTCTCATTTTAGTTTACTTAAGGCACTTAATCATATCTTTAATAAAAGAAAACCGGGAATTTAACCCAAGTACTTCATACTTCAACTCTTTTAAAAGTGACTCTTTTTCATACATAAAATCCTTGGGCAATTGATGCCTTAAAATCAATTTGCCTTTCATAAATCAAATCATTTGTCCTTACTTGTCTTACTTAGAGTAAACCTCTTCTCTTTAATCTTTTATAAAGCTAATAAACCAATTTCCCATAAAGTTGTTATATTAACCCTACACTTTAGTAAAATCATACTTTTCCCTAACCAATGGACTTATACATTCTTAAAACGAAACAAATCATTATATACTTAAAACAAGTAAGAATACCAAATCGTACGCTCACCGCATCGCATAGTTTCATTTATTCATGCTCAAGAGATAGGAAAACTTCACATACCTCTTGGTCGATCCACTTGCTAAGTCCAAACTACCGCAAGTAATATGTCAACCTAAAATAACCATGATACGTTCATTAACCTCCAATTTCAATGTAGAATAATCCAAGTTTAAAGTCACTAAATTCTATGGAAAATTGGGCAGCATTTCCTTTGTTTCTACATACTTTGCCACCTTTCTCAAGGCCGAATTTATCATCCAAACGCCACATTTAAGGCTCAACAATCAAACATTTCAAAGGGGATTACACACCTAAACTTGAGTGTGTAAAATTCTGCCCCAAAAGGTACAATAATTCACTTAACAATTCTAAAGTAGTTTTTAGGCTACAACATGCTCATAATATCTTTTTAGCCATTTCTTTCATATCCAAACCACATTTCTTACATGCAATGACTCTAAGTGTATTATTTACTACTACAAATCCCTTCTTCATCACATGCAACATTAATAACTAACCACAAGAGAAGAATGTTACCTTAAAGCTTTAGCCAAACTTATTCCAACAACTTTGCTAGCCTCCTTTCCAAGAACACCACCACACTAACACCAACAAGCTAGCCACAAGCTTCCTTCTTGTTCTTAACTTTTCAGATTTTTCTTAGGCTTTGAATTCCCCTTGGAATTTTAGAGAGAAGTGAGAGCTAATTTAGAGAGAGAGAGAGAGATTGAAAGATGACCAAGTCTTCAAGACTTGGTCAATATAAGGCATGCTAGAAAATCAGATGGGGTGGGGGGACACTTGTCACCCTCCCATGGCCTTTTTAAAAGAGAAAATCAGATTTTCCTAAGTTTTTCCGCCTGGAATCCCGCCAGCGCTGAAACCTGCGGACTCTGAATCTTGCGTCGCGGCCCTGCTATCCTGGCGCCGCGGCGCTGCAACTTCAGCGACCCTCAAGATTTCCGGCGCCCACGATCCAGCGCGCCGCTTGCCTTTAATCAAACACATTTCACATCGTGACCGAACTTGTAACTCCCATAACTTTCTACTCCGACATCCTATCGACGAACGGTTGGTTGCGTTGGAATCTAGACTCAACGAACTACGCCCTAGGCCTCTGAAACACTTAGGAACTCTCAATGTACCGGGTCATAACCCGCCTCAAAGTTGACTAAAACCCGTCCGAAACAATCTGTCAACTTATCTTTCGAAAATTTTAAGTCTTACATGCTTTCGTACGCTCTCATACGTAGGGTCAGAACTACGGGGTATAACAAGTCCATTCCCCTTTCAGGGATTAAAGGCCTAGTACTAAGCTTTTTGTATCTTTCATAAGCTTGTTGGCTAATGAACCTAGTATCATCGTATTGAGGGGCTGAGGTGGATGTGGAGGCTCTTCTCTTTCTGGCAGACATGGTGTGAAGCCCCAAATTTGTTACAATAACAATAAACATTATTGTGTCTATGTGATTATGTTAGTATTGTGTCCATGTGATTATGTTACGGCCTTATTCACATTCGAGGACGAATGTTGCTTAAGGAGGAGAGAATGTAAAAACCGGAAAATAATAATAATATATAGTTGTTGGTTGAGTTAATAAAAATACATATATATAAGAAAATAAAGAATAAATTGCATGGATAGAGTTAGTGTTAAAGTTGGATAAATAGATAGATGAAATGAAAATAAGAAAAACAAAAACAAAAGAAAAAAAAGAAACGAAAAAAAAATCAGCATGCACGTCCCAAGCTTTCCCTTTACCCCTTCCCCCCTTTTTCATTTCCCCTCCAACTCTTGTCATTTCACCTCCCATAGGTTATAGAAAACTCTCCACTTATACATTGTATTTACACACAAACAAAGTACATAACATAAAGGTTAGAAAATCAGAAAAAAAACAAGTGAACAAGAAGGAAAAAATCAAGAAAATATCAAGGGAGGAAGGAGAACAAGAAAATTAGGGAACACTAAGGAGCAAGGGTGGTTGTAGCAACCGAACCACAATCTTTTTCACACTTACAAGGTGAGTTTTCTCACTCAGAAATTCTTGGTAACATCCTTTATTTTTAGTTCAATACATGTTGGAATAAGAATTGAGTGTTGAAAAGAAATATTGAACTTTTGATTGTTTAGACAACTAGTTGCGTCATGAACTTTACGAACTGTTCTCACTGAGTTATAATTGTTAGAATTTGATGAAATTCGGAAGAATTGTACACCTCTCTAATATGATCATATCGAACCAAAAATGAGGTAAAATGGACGTACGGTTTGAAAGTTATCATAGTTCAAAGTTCCTGCCTTAGATTTGGTCGAAATTCGGAAAGACATAATTACGGACTGTTTTTATTGAGTTTTACTTATTAGAATTGTATGAAAATTTACATGGTTGTAAATATCTCTGTTACGGACAGATATAGATAAAAATTTGTTAAAACGGACTTACGAGTTGAGATTTATGGTAGTTTGAAGTTGCTGCCTCGGATTCATCGGAATCCAGAAGGGCAGGACGTTGAAACGTAAAAATGTACTAATATGTGGGGAATATGAAAATTGTTTCTAAATGCAAGTTCTAGATCTCTTTGTTGTGGACATTTTGAGACCTTACGGGGGTCTATCCGACTTACGGATTGAGAGTTTTCGTTGTTTAAAGTTTCTGCCTCGGATCTATCGAGATCCAGGGAGGGCAGCGAATAAAAGTGTAAAACTGTACCAAATGGTACAGAATATGGAAGGATGGTTCACATGGAGACGTGTAGCTCTCTGTTCTCGTCGTTTTGAGATTTTATGGGGCTTGAACGGGTTTACAGATTAGGAGTTATGACTATTCTAAGATTGGGTGTTGTTTAATAAATATTCTGCCGAAATAAATTTCATGTGACTGTTTTGAGGATAAATTTGTGTTAGTTACCCAAAGTAGTTTTAAATGAAATTTGGTACAGTGAAAGATCCCCGTCTTACCTTAGTTTCCGCTTGAGAAACACCTTAGTTGGAGTTATGGTTAAAAGGTTATAATCGTTACAAGTATGAATGACAGAATGTTAGAAAAGAGAATAGTATTTATTTGATCTTACGAAAAATATGAAAAGTGAATACGTGTTCACATAAATATATAAATATATAATGGATCGGGTTGCACGCCGCAACAAAACGTAAAGTGAATACGTTCACAAATACGTAAACATAATGGATCGGGTTGCACGCCGCAACAAAACGTAAAGTGAATATATGTTCACAAATACGTAAATATAATGGATCGGGTTGCACGCAATAAAACGTAAAGTGAATACGCCGTTCACAAATACGTAAACATAATGGATCGGGTTGCACGCCGCAACAAAGCGTAAAGTGAATATATGTTCACAAATACGTAAATATAATGGATCGGGTTGCGCGCCGCAACAAAACGTAAAGTGAATACGCGTTCACAAATACGTAAACATAATGGATCGGGTTGACGCCGCAACAAAACGTAAAGTGAATATATGTTCACAAATACGTAAATATAATGGATCGGCACGCCGCAACAAAACGTAAAGTGAATACGCGTTCACAAATACGTAAACATAATGGATCGGGTTGCACGCCGCAACAAAACGTAAAGTGAATATATGTTCACAAATACGTAAATATAATGGATCGGGTTGCGCGCAACAAAAGCGTAAAGTGAATACACGTTCACAAATACGTAAACATAATGGATCGGGTTGCGCCGCAACAAAACGTAAAGTGAATACGTGTTCACAAATACGTAAATATAATGGATCGGGTTGCCGCCGCAACAAATATGAAAGATGAATACATGTTCACCTATATATAAATATGAAAAGTGAATACGCTGCTCACAAATATATAAATGTAATAAACATGTGGAAATGCAGGAATGTCTTAACGTATAATACGAGATAAAATGAAGTGTTAGTTAAACCGAGAATTTCCTATGAGGAGTTGTTGCATATTTAAAGATGTTGTAACTTTGATATGTTTTTGCAATATCGTATTACGTTATAATGTGATTGCACTTGGAATATTGTGGTGTTACTTTGAATTGCGGTAAGGTTCTCACTCGGCTCGGATGGTAGGGTGACTCTTTATTTAACATGTTTCAGAAAGCGTGATAGAGAAAGGCTCCACGCCAAGGCTAGCGATCGTCCCAGCCTCTTGTCATACCAAGTCCATCGCTTGGGCTTGGTACTCGCCAGTTCGTAATGTCGGTTCCAAATGTCTCGAAATGCCCGTGTGGAATGGGCTCTCCAACTTAGAATAATATTTGTCAAGATGTCTATGTAGAAACAATATTTGCAGTATGGGCTCACGTTATATTTTCAATAAAGTCATAAACAAATTTCTTTATTGTTATTTTGATTAATAGCTCCGTATTTGAATATAAGTTTAAATTTCTAAATAAAGAGAATTAAATGGTGCTCCCGGTGGAAAATAATTGTCCAGGTGCCATCACGCCCTAAGTAAAGACTTAGGAAAATTTGGGGCGTGACAAGTTGGTATCAAAGCTAAACCAAAGTTAGGAGATTCTAGGAAGTTTCTTGAGTTGGGTGTTTGAGCGGTTACTTATTGCGCGTGCGCCACCTTAGTAACAATTAAACGGAATAACATCCTAAAGTTTCACTTCTTTCATACTCTTCTCGTGCCTATCTTGAGTCTTTTCAAAGACTTGGTTTCGTGACTACCTCCTTCAAAGGATTGTGGAAGGGAGTGTACAACGATAAAATAACCAGAGATGGATCGCACCGACCTAAAAGGTAGAGAGGTACCAGATAGACTATGGGGCAAATTTTGTGAGAAGAAGGAACATATCTATACAGGAAGGACTACAAGTCTAACCCAATAGTATTTCGATGAGGTAGAAAACCTCACTTACACGAGGATGTGGAGAAGCGTGACGTCAATTTGGTAATCGCAGTTAGTGGACGACACGCGTGTGGTGGAGAAATTTTAGAAGAAATCATTTTCCGATGTCACCACCGATGACGTGGGGAGTTCGTGAGTCGATTGAAAAGTACATGCCTAACTCCCGAAAAGATGCGCTCAGACGTGAGTTTGAACTGTTGAAACAAGGAGACCGCAATGTGATAGAATACAATACCTAATTCATCCGATTGTCAGTATATAACGCACATATTATTCCTTCAGAAAGGGAGAAGGTCAAAAGAGTTGTTAAGGGTTTAAACCCAAAATTGGAAGAGAAGGTAGTGGCATTAGCCCATTATCGGGCATACCTTCAGATCGTCGGTATGACAATAAGGGTAGAAGGTTTCGCTAAAGCAAAAAGAGAATATTCGCAGAAGAGATTTCAGACGTCAGGATCATTTAACCAGAGTCAAAATCAGAAGCAAGAGTTTAGTAAGGGATCTTCAGGACCGAACCAACCTGTGGGCCAGTCTTATTTCAAGCCTAAGGGGCACAGTTGGTCTAATTACCAAGGTAGCAAGGACAAGGCCACCAATCCTAACACAGGAGGTGACAAACCGATTTGTAAGATTTGTCAAAGGAAACACAATGGAGAATGTCGGCTCTTAACGAAGACATGTTATAACTGTGGAGAGTCAGGCCACTATGCCAGGGATTGCAAGAGGACCCAAACTCATTCTATTCATGGGAGGTCGAAGCAACCACACCGCCACAGTGGAAAATCGGAAACCAACCCCGCCAGAGTCGTGGAGGTCAACAACCCAACAATTCTACTCGGCCACGCTTGCCCTGCAGGAATGAGGTGAAGCATCTAACGCGGTCATGTGTATTTTGCTAGTCTCGAGTATTCCTGCATTTGTATTATACGATCCCTCTACATTTTCATATGTGTCAATGGGCCTTGCTAAGAATTTACACGTAGAACCTTCGTATTTAAGTGAACCTTTTGAGGTTATGACACCGCAGGGCCTCAACTGGGCCTCTCGTGGTAAATAATTTCATTAGAAGTGAATGGCAGGAACAATGGTGAACCTAGTACTACTTGATATGGTAGACTTCGACGTCATTTTGGGTATGGATTGGTTGTCGGCATGTTATGCCATGTTAGATTGTCGCGAAAGATAGTGAGATTAACTTTTCCGGAGAACCGTAAGTGGTTATAAGGGTAGGATTGGAATATCCTCGTCGCTTTATTTCCTACCTGGGGCTCAAAAGTTATTGAGAAGTCGCGAGTGGAGTATGCATATCCGCTAATATAGTGGATACCAAAAAGAATCCCCAGCAGTGAATGATGTCCCCATTGTTCGAAATTTTCCGGAGGTTTTTCCTGAAGATCTTTCAGGCCTTCCTCCGGATAGAGAAGTGGAGTTTGCTATAGAGTTAATTCTGGGTACAATACCCATTTCTATTCCTCCATATCGAATGGCCCCAACTGAATTGAGGGAGTTAAAAGAACAATTGAAAGATCTTCTGGATAAAGGCTTTATAAGGCCTAGTGTTTCCCCTTGGGGTGCACCAGTCCTGTTTGTGAAAAGGAAAGACGGATCGCTCTAATGTGCATCGATTATCGGCAGCTCAATAAGGTCACGATCAAGAATCGATACCCATTACCAAGAATCGATGATCTTTTTGACCAACTTCAGGGAGCTAGCTATTTTTCCAAGATTGATCTCCGTTCGGGATATCATCAGCTGAAAATAAATCCAGATTATATATCCAAAATAGCCTTTAGAACCCGATACGGCCATTATGAGTTCTTGGTCATGTCTTTTGGGTTAACCAATGCCCCAACAGCTTTTATGGATTTAATGAACAGAATCTTCAAACCATTCCTAGATTTGTTCGTGATTGTGTTCATAGATGATATCCTAATCTACAGTAAGAGTGTTGAAGAACATGAAGATCATCTGAGGGTAGTGCTTCAAGTCTTGAAACAGGAGAAACTATATGCTAAATTTTCAAAATGTGAATTTTGGTTGGAAAAGGTAGCCTTTTTGGGTCATGTTGTGTCAAGGGATGGAATTATGGTAGACCCTCGTAAGATAGAAGCGAGGAAGAATCGCCAAACCAACCACTCCGGCTGCAGGTTAGAAGTTTCTTGGGTTTGTGGGTATTATGTAAGATTCGTAAAGGTTTTTCTAGTCTTGCTGCTCTTTTGACCCGGTTGACTCAAAAAGCGATTAAGTACCAGTGGTCAGAAGCATGTGAGGCAAGTTTTCAGAAACTAAAGGAATTGTTGACTATTGCACCAGTCCTAACCTTACCATCGGGATGCTATGGTTCACGCCTATCGCGATGCCTCTAGAGTTGGGTTAGGATGTGTCTTGATGCGATTTGGAAAGGTTATTGCGTATGCATCTAGACAATTGAAGATACATGAGAAGAATTACCCAACTCATGACTTGGAATTAGTCTGGTGGTGTTTGCCTTACGAATATGGAGACATTATTTGTATGGTATGACGTGACATATTTACTGATCATAAGAGCTTGCGATACATAACCACGCAGGATCGATTTGAATCTCGGCAAAGAAGATGGTTAGAGTTGCTTAAGGACTATGACCTTAGTATTTTTACCACTCAGGAAAGCCAGCGTGGTGGTGACGACTCGATAGGAGATCAATGGGCAGCTTGGCCTATTTGGCAATACAAAAGAGGTATTGTTCGGAGGTACAAAGATCGGGAAACCTCTGGTTAGCTTAATTGAGATCGGTGAAGGTAGGGTGGTGGTACATGATACCTCGCAATGCCTTAGCCGTAAATAAAAGGAAGTCGGTTTGAGGATACGGAGTTTGTTGGATTTCGGAGAGAATCCAACAGGAAAACCTTCACGATTTACATTGGGAGATAATGACGAACCTGCGGTTTAAGGGTAGGTTATGTGTTCCTAAGGTAAAGGATCTAAGGAGGAAGATCTTAGAGGAGGGTCACAACACAAGATATTCCATTCATCCGTGGTCAACAAAATGTATCAGACCTCAAGGCAAATTCTGGTGGGACGGGATGAAGAAAGATGTCATGAGTTTGTCGAGATGTCTTATATGTCGGTGAAAAGCCGAACATCAAAAACTGGCGGATTACTTGAGACATTGGAGTCCCCATGTAAATGAGGCGATTCATATGGATTTCAGAATCGGCCCACCAAAACTCGAGAAGGGTATGATTCCATTTGGGTGATTGTTGATCGGCTTACAAAGTCACCCCATTTCTTACCTGGTCGAGACTACGTATCGCGCACCACAAGACACACAGATTTATTTGAAGGAGATTGCGGTTACACGGATTCCTTACAAATTATTTCAGATAGGGGTTCCCAGTTCATCTCACACTTTTGGCAAAGTTTCCAGCAGGGTCTCGGGACAAAAGTTAAGTTAGTCACGGCTTTCCACCCGCAAACAGATGGGCAAGCTGCGAACAATTCAAACACTTGAGGACATGTTGCGATCTTGTGTGTTAGATTTTCGGGAAGCCCGTTGGACCATCTATGTCTAATTGAGTTCACCTACAACAATAGTTTTCACTCTAGCATACAAATGGCTCCGTTTGAAGCATTATATGGACGAAAATGTAGGTCTCCACTTGGATGGTTCGAGGTGGGTGAGACGAATCGCTCGGACTGAAGTCATTCAAGAAACAAATGATAAGGTACAGATGATTCGAGCGGATCAAAACAGCTCATAGCCGCCATAAGTCCTACGGATCATCGGAAAGAGATCTTGAATTCCAAGAGGGGGAGAAAGTATTTTAAAAGTGTCCCCAATGAAGGGAGTGATGCGCTTTGGTAAGAAAGGGAAATTGAGCCCAAGGTTTGTTGGGCCATATGAGATCTTGCGGAGAATGGAGAATGTGGCTTACGAATTAGCATTTCCACAAGAGCTGGAAGCAGTGCATCCGGTATTTCATGTGTCAATGTTACGAAAATACTTGCACGATCCAAGTCACGTCATCCTTCCCCAGGAGATAGTTCTTAATAAAGAGCTTCAATATGAAGAGGCTCCGGTAGAAATACTTGATGAAAGGTCCAACGCCTTAGAAATAAAGATATTGCTTCCGTGAAGGTCCTATGGAAGAACCACTCCACCGAGGAAGCCACCTGGGAAGCGGAAGAGGCGATAAAAGTCAAATATTCATTCCTATTTGACTAAGGTAATAAAAAAAAATGCATTACATAGTACTTCATATGTGTGTCATTTGCGTGTCTATATGCATGTGTTACAACCTTATTCTCATTCGAGGACGAATGTTTTTTAAGGAAGGGAGAATGTGAAGCCCCAAATTTGTTACAATAACAATAAACATTATTGTGTCTATGTGATTATGTTAGTATTGTGTCCATGTGATTATGTTACGGCCTTATTCACATTCGAGGACGAATGTTGCTTAAGGAGGAGAGAATGTAAAAACCGGAAAATAATAATAATATATAGTTGTTGGTTGAGTTAATAAAAATACATATATATAAGAAAATAAAGAATAAATTGCATGGATAGAGTTAGTGTTAAAGTTGGATAAATAGATAGATGAAATGAAAATAAGAAAAACAAAAACAAAAGAAAAAAAAAAACGAAAAAAAAAATCAGCATGCACGTCCCAAGCTTTCCCTTTACCCCTTCCCCCCTTTTTCATTTCCCCTCCAACTCTTGTCATTTCACCTCCCATAGGTTATAGAAAACTCTCCACTTATACATTGTATTTACACACAAACAAAGTACATAACATAAAGGTTAGAAAATCAGAAAAAAAACAAGTGAACAAGAAGGAAAAAATCAAGAAAATATCAAGGGAGGAAGGAGAACAAGAAAATTAGGAACACTAAGAGCAAGGGTGGTTGTAGCAACCGAACCACAATCTTTTACACTTACAAGGTGAGTTTTCTCACTCAGAAATTCTTGGTAACATCCTTTATTTTTAGTTCAATACATGTTGGAATAAGAATTGAGTGTTGAAAAGAAATATTGAACTTTTGATTGTTTAGACAACTAGTTGCGTCATGAACTTTACGAACTGTTCTCACTGAGTTATAATTGTTAGAATTTGATGAAATTCGGAAGAATTGTACACCTCTCTAATATGATCATATAGAACCAAAAATGAGGTAAAATGGACGTACGGTTTGAAAGTTATCATAGTTCAAAGTTCCTGCCTTAGATTTGGTCGAAATTCGGAAAGGCATAATTACGGACTGTTTTTATTGAGTTTTACTTATTAGACTTGTATGAAAATTTACATGGTTGTAAATATCTCTGTTACGGACAGATATAGATAAAAAGTTGTTAAAACGGACTTACGAGTTGAGATTTATGGTAGTTTGAAGTTGCTGCCTCGGATTCATCGGAATCCAGAAGGGCAGGACGTTGAAACGTAAAACTGTACTAATATGTGGGGAATATGAAATTTGTTTCTAAATTAAAGTTCTAGATCTCTTTGTTGTGGACATTTTGAGACCTTACGGGGGTCTATCCGACTTACGGATTGAGAGTTTTCGTTGTTTAAAGTTTCTGCCTCGGATCTATCGAGATTCAGGGAGGGCAGCGAATAAAAGTGTAAAACTGTACCAAATGGTACATAATATGGAAGGATGGTTCACATGGAGACGTGTAGCTCTCTGTTCTCGTCGTTTTGAGATTTTATGGGGCTTGAACGGGTTTACAGATTAGGAGTTATGACTATTCTAAGATTGGGTGTTGTTTAATAAATATTCTGCCGAAATAAATTTCATGTGGCTGTTTTGAGGATAAATTTGTGTTAGTTACCCAAAGTAGTTTTAAATGAAATTTGGTACAGTGAAAGATCCCCGTCTTACCTTAGTTTCTGCTTGAGAAACACCTTAGTTGGAGTTATGGTTAAAAGGTTATAATCGTTACAAGTATGAATGACAGAATGTTAGAAAAGAGAATAGTATTTATTTGATCTTCTGAAAAATATGAAAAGTGAATACGTGTTCACATAAATATATAAATATATAATGGATCGGGTTGCACGCAACAAAACGTAAAGTGAATACGGCGTTCACAAATACGTAAACATAATGGATCGGGTTGCACGCAACAAAGCGTAAAGTGAATATATGTTCACAAATACGTAAATATAATGGATCGGGTTACACGCCGCACCAAAGCGTACCGTGAATACGCGTTCACAAATACGTAAACATAATGGATCGGGTTGCACGCCGCAACAAAACGTAAAGTGAATATATGTTCACAAATACGTAAATATAATGGATCGGGTTGCACGCCGCAACAAAGCGTAAAGTGAATACACGTTCACAAAGACGTAAACATAATGGATCGGGTTGCACGCCGCAACAAAGCGTAAAGTGAATACGTGTTCACAAATACGTAAATATAATGGATCGGGTTGCACGCAACAAATATGAAAGATGAATACATGTTCACCTATATATAAATATGAAAAAGTGAATACGTTCACAAATATATAAATGTAATAAACATGTGGAAATGCAGGGAATGTCTTAACGTATAATACGAGATAAAATGAAGTGTTAGTTAAAGCGAGAATTTCCTATGAGGAGTTGTTGCATATTTAAAGATGTTGTAACTGATATGTTTTGCAATATGCTTATTACGTTATAATGTGATTGCACTTGGAATATTGTGGTGTTACTTTGAATTGCAGGGTAAGGTTCTCACTCAGCCCCAGATGGTAGGGCTGACTCTTTATTTAACATGTTTCAGGAAAGCGTGATAGAGGAAAGGCTCCACGCCAAGGCTAGCGATCGTCCCGCAGCCTCTTGTCATACCAAGTCCATTGTTTCGGGCTTGGTACTCGCCAGTTCGAATGTCGCCCGGTGTCTCGGGAAATGCCCGTGTGGAATGGGCTCCCCTCCAACTTAGAATAATATTTGTCAGTATGTCTATGTAGAAACAATATTTGCACGAGTATGGGCTCGCGTTATATTTTCAATAAAGTCATAAACAAATTTCTTTATTGTTATTTTTATTAATAGCTCCGTATTTGAATATAAGTTTAAATTTCTAAATAAAGAGAATTAAATGGTGCTCCTGGTGGAAAATAATTGTCCAGGTGCCATCACGCCTGTTATACCCCGTAGTTCCAGGGTATGTATGCGAGGACGTACGTACGAGAATACGACAGAAAGATTGGAAAGGAAGAAAGAGGTGATTTTTCCACGGAAAAGTTTCCGGTTTTTGTGAAGGAAAAGGTTCGTTAATGGGAATTGGATTCCCAGTTGGTATTCGGACTTCTGGAATATTAGAGAATTATGGAATTTTATTTTCGGAAATGGTCACGTGGGCCCACGGGAGAAATTTACTGGTTGGGCCCACTTTGTTTTCGAGATTTTGGCCATTGTGGATATTTTGGAAGATGTTTTATTTTGGGCCAATAGGAGGGTGACACGTGTCACCCCGCCTAGGTGGCTTGGAATGGCATTTGTGCACAACACCCTGGTTAGAGTCGTTTGACGAAACGTTTTGCATAACTTGCGAGGAAAATTCGGCTATGTCTTTTCTTATTTTTGCGGATTTTTCCGAGAGGCGGAACATTTGGACCAGCGAGAGGCGCACTGGCACCCTCTCGTTGGTGGCAAGTGTTGGCGCACTGGCGACTTTGGGGTGTCAGTGGTAGATATTTTTGTGTAGATATTTGTGAGGGTTTTAAGAGTAGGGTCTAGGGGCACTGGGTGAATCTTGGCCTTACACTTGCTATACACTTGGCTAGATCTTGGCCGTTGGTTGGCCTTGGCTTGTCTATAAATACCTCTCCTTTGATGAACTTCTTCATCCTAAATATTTCCTAAGTGTTAGAATCCTCCCCTCCTTCCTTATGGTTCTCGTCACTCCTCAGTGGCGAGAGCACCCCCCTCTGGGGTGCTAGCCGAGAGTGTACCCACTAGCCTAGTTGCTTTCGTATAATACCCTTTGTGGTGTAGAAATACTCTCAAAGTATTGTTGTAATGCCCAATTACCTTAGCCGTATACCTTGTAGTATTCTAAGGTTATACCTATCTGAAAAGCCGGAAATACTATTATACTTTCCAGTGATCCAAAACCGAAACCCTAGGAAAATCTCCATAGTTAGTTGGAGTGTTATGTAGAAGTTGGTTAGAACTTCTAAGGGTGGTTTGGAGCGGGTTGAGCGCCGGAGTTGAGCTAAACCTTGCTCGGGAGCGACATTAAACTCGGATAATTATGGGCTTATCGAGGTAATTATCTTGTCCCTATTGTAATTGGATATTACATGTTGTAGGAATATATAGTTGAAGTATACTATGTATATAAGCGAACATAGCTTGTGGCGATGTCTTTGGACTTAAGCTGAAGAATCGAATCAATTGTTTTTACATAGGGGCGTATTCTGATGAGTTGTGTAGCTTTTACGGAGTAGAATTGTACCGTTCGGGTTAGATGTATAACCCCTGGTTGGCTTAGTGGCAGCCTCGATAAAGGAGGAGATTTACGTTCTGCGGGGAGTCTTTGCCGAATTTTCGGTAGAATGTTCTGCGATGAGGTCTAAATGTTAATAAGCGCCTTGTGGCCTTATAGGTTGAAGTACTACGTGTGGCGCGTTCTACTTGGCTTAAGGAGTAGCCGACAGTTGGAAGTACTTGGAGCGTTTTGCTATTAGTCGATACTCGTCGCGAGGTATGTGAACCTCTCCCTATCTCTTCTAGCATGATATGTGTGAACTATGTAGTACGGTAGACGTACATGTGTTAAATGTATTTGATTGGTTTGAAACATAAAGTGTTATAACGGCTTTATGGGAAGTTGGTTATAACAGCTTTATGTAGGTCCGAAAATACTTGTGGTTTTTAAAAGGTAAATGATTTGTTTATAACTGGCTTGATGTGTGATAATAAAGAACTTGAAGTATTTCAAAAGATTTCTAAATCGTTTTGAAAGAAGAGTGATACTTGGTTTCTTTTGAAAACTTAAGAGTTATACTAGCTTTATGGGAAGTTAGGTATAACGGCTTAAGAATGTTTTACTGATTTTGGAAATCAGGATGTGTATCGACAAACCACTGCAGCGTTAAAAGGAAATGTTTTGAATAATTAAGTATTATTAAAACCGGAGAAACTTCCATCTGCATAGAAGCTAAGATGAGACAAAATGATATTTCCTAGATCATGTTCATGTAATAAGATTGTTATAAACAAGAATATCCTACTCACATAAGACTTATGTTTCTCAGTTGTTTAAAAGAGAATTATATTCTTAAATGAATAAGGCTATGAACACGAAACCTTTCTAAAATAAGAAACGTGAACATTTGAAATTAGGCAAACTTGGGCGTTTGGAAAATAATGTTGTTACTTGATTTTACAAAGGTAAGAGTTTTGGTTTTCTTAAAAGGACAGATCCTCTATTTTATACTACGGGTATTGTGTGACTTATGTGAAAGAAGCAGATCTTTTAAAGATTTAATGTGTGAAGTACTTTGGGGTTAGATACCAACTTGTTAGTAGAAAGCACCTTGTGTGAATAACTTGATTGTATTGGTTTGTGATAGCCTTGTAATACTTTCTTGTTGATTTGAGAAGTAAACATGTTAGGATGCTACGTGTGTTAGTATCTTGTGATGTTAGTGTAAAGGGGTTTTCCTCCATTGCGCTTAAAGTTGTTTGACTATCACCGTTATGTTGGTATTGTACCACCACCTTGACTTGTGTCCGAGGTTAAGCTGCCTCCGTCGCGGTAGACTCGGCGATGCAGGACCATGATTCGAGGATACCTCATGCGGTCCGAGGATCCATGCGGAACTCTAGGAGTTCCGAGTTAGTTTACGCCCTTGTGGTCACGCGGTCTTTGTGGCCATGCGATGCGAGTCGGGGCGATGCCGGGAGTAGCTACCGATGCGGGTTATACCTCATGCGGGCCTATGAGGTTGGCCTATGCGAGTGCGAGAGTTCGAGGCTAGACGCGCATTTGATCTCGAGCGAGTGACCGGCTTTTATCATGTGACGGATGCAGGCGGATATCATGACACATTTTATGACCTTATTGCATCGTAGGTGTTAGTAGTCGCTATGCCTTCGATTTACCTGCATCGTTTTATTAGGACACAGTGGGACACAGTGTTTATGTGTATTCCTTGGTGTTTGTGTATCATAAAGCTGGCGGTGAGGAAGGTATTCCACGCACGATTGATGTTGTGGCGTGAGACCCGTTGGTAAAATTGAGTGATGACTTGAGGGCGTGAGTCCCTGACTTGACATGACTGCTTATTTATGGTGAACTGTAGTTTGGTTATCATACATGTCTCCTGCTTTGTATAGACTACTATGATTTCATTTACGATTTATTTTCGCACATACTTGGTACTGTTATGCGACCTCTTCGGCTGCGTTCACGCCGCGGTAAAGGTACACCGATCATTGATCCTCGCTCTAGGGTCACAGTCAGCTTAGGAAAGCTCCGTTTCTCGAGGCTTATCGATGTATAGTCCTGTTGTTGTAGGTGTTTACATTCGGGGTATGGCGGGCCCCGTCCCGCCATTGTTGTCGTATGATTCTAGAAGTGCAGTAATCTTGTTGGGGGCAGGGTTGTAAAAAGGATTAAACTGTTCATGATTGGAAAAAAAGTTGTTATTTATATATATGTCGAAAGGCAAGTTTTTTTTTCTCAGATTATTGTTTCATATTTCATAATATGTCTTGTATTGTTTTATGTTCCGCTGATTACTCTGATGTTGTATCACTAGGGTGCCCGGGGTAAGGCACGATCCACGCCGGAATCGGTCGTGACAAAAGTGGTATCGAGCGATTAATCCTCGGAAAGTGTCTACGATCCGTATCCATGAGTCTTGATTATCGGTGTGTTGTGCACCACACCAATAATCGTGAGGCTATAGGATATTTAGGATTGGTTTCTATTCTTCTCACTCGAGATCGTGCCTTAGAGGCGGTTGTAAGTTGGACCCTCTGCGAAATTCATTTCCCTTATCGTTATGCCTCCGCGTAGGCAACCCGCCCGGAGGCGCGCAAGGCGGAGCTGCGAGTAGAGTTCGAGGGTTACGTGGGCACGCCCGATTATCACCTTGATGGTGCTTCGTTCGGGATTTCTGCGGCGTCACTAGCCCCAAGTAAAGTTTAGCACGGCGCGCAGCTCCATCGCGCCATGATATTTGAACCTTCGCACGACCAGAAGAGAATATGGATCGCAAAGAGGCGACCTGTTACTAGCTATGGATTTGGCTACGAGAGTATCTGATGTATCGCGAGTCTTGATGACTACCTAAGAGAGGTTGTGCAAGAGTAATTCTTGATTGGGCTTGGCATGGCACGTATGCGGGCTTATACACAAGCAGCCGAAAACGTAGAGATCGGCGGGTTAACCAAGGGCGAGAAGAGGGCGGGCGGCAGGTCCTTGGTAACTTTCAAGGTGAGTATACCTTAAGTGCTATGTTACGATAGCGGTGTGTTAGTTGTGATTAGAAATCATGGTGGGTTAGCAGAGTAAGATTTTGGGGATAGAAGGTGTGAGCCTTAGAGTGTTATACGTCTGGACCTTAGAGGTAAGGCCATCTCGAGTAAAGGTGTAGTGTTATGTTTGATCCTTATCGAGTGCATAGTGCACGTGAGCTATGTTTGGGATAGGTCCCTAAGTAGTATGAAATGAAAGAGGTAGTTGAGCTAAGAAGACCGCTAGGTTTTCGTAACATGTTTAGTAAGATTGTTCCTTCGGGAGATAGTATTTTCGCGCTAGGGTCGGGTTGAGGCCACGTTGCGGGTCAACCCGCGGCATGTTTGGTGGTGGGGTTTGTGGTGGTCCCGCCATGGTAGGTCACGAGGTGTTAGGCCCAAGTTTAGTTAACCAGACGAGTTCGTGGATGCGTTCGACCGGTGGTCGGTCGATGAAGCGGCTCATCGTGTTCTTGGCCGACCGTTCACTCGGCGATGTTGATTTATCGAAAGGTTGTAAGGCTGCACGGGGTGCCTACGCACCTTATGGCGACGATGGAGCCCGTGTTACGGCTGTTTTTGTTTCGGAAGTTTTACGAGCGAGGTTAAGGACTCGGTGAGTCTCGACCGAATCGCATTCGCCGCCGCCGCATGGATTTGGGGTAGTTGTGAAGATTGTTGTCTCCTGTGGAGGGAGCGTTAAGCTACCATTTCGGTGTTGAGGTCGCCTTATGAAGCCTTGTAGGGCGGAAGTGTAAGTTCTTGGTCGATTGGTTCGATGTTGGCAAGGTTCGATTGGTTGAGCTTGTTCCGGTAGATTGTGGATGGAAAAGCTCATCTAGAAGAAGTTACGCACTCAGAGGAATCGTGCGGATAATCGGCGACGACGCTTAGAGTTCAGGTTGACGGTCGGTCTTCTTGAAAGTACCACCCCGGACAGGGTGTGACGAGTTGTGAAAACAGAAGGAACTTAGCCCGAGTTACTTTGGGCCTTTTGAGTTCATGTGAAGAATAGGCCAGGTTGCCTATATGTTAGCAATTGTCGTCCGACTTAGGAGGCAGTACGTCCGGTCTTTCGTATTTATGTTCGGGGGGCTGAGCGTATAAAGAGGCCAGAGCCTCTACCACGGAATGCACCAACCGTGGCTCTCCGTATGGCACATCCCGAAGGCCGTAGGCGTGCCTCGAGGATCGCAGCGGCACCATTTGTTGGGTCGTCGAGCAAGGCTCGCGACAAAGTGACAAAAGTGTATTTGTGGTGATGTTAGAGGTGTTTCCTCGTAGACTTGGATAAGTATGTTGCGCGGTATTTACGTGGCGGTATGGCGAGATTGTTTCGTAAGTATAGTAGAAGACTATCTTGGCGCACGCTTGTTTTGAGACTTAGAAGGAACATTCGACGAATGTTTCTAAGGAAGAATGTTATACCCCGTAGTTCCGAGGTATGTATGCGAGGGCGCACGTGCGAATACGAGAAAGATTGGAAAGGAAGAAAGAGGTGATTTTTCCACGGAAAAGTTTCCGGTTTTGTGAAAAAGGTTCGTTAATGGGAATGGATTCCCAGTTTGGTATTCGGACTTCCGGAATATTAGAGAATTATGGAATTTTATTTTTGAAATGGTCACGTGGGGCCCACGGGAGAAATTTACTGTTTTGTGGGCCCACTTTGTTTTCGAGATTTTGGCCATTGTGGATATTTTCTAAGATGTTTTATTTTGGGCCGATAGGAGGGTGACACGTGTCACCCCGCCAGTGGCTAGCCGAATGGCATTTGTGCACAACACCCTGCTAGAGTCGTTTCGACTAAACGTTTTGCATAACTTGCGAGGAAAATTCCGGCTATGTCTTTTCTTATTTTTATGGATTTTTCCGAGAGACTAACATTTGGACCAACGAGGGCGCACTTGGCACCCTCTCATTGGTGGGCAGGGCGCACTGGGCGACTTTGGGGTGTCAGTGGTAGATATTTTTGTGTAGATATTTGTAGGGTTTTAAGAGTAGGTCTGGGGCACTTGGGTGAATCTTGGCCTTACACTTGCTATACACTTGGCTAGATCTTGCCGTTGGTTGGCCTTGGCTCAGGCTATAAATACCCCTCTCATTTGATGAACTTCTTCATCCTAAATATTTCCTAAGTGTTAGAATCCTCCCCCTCCCTTCCTTTTGGTTCTCGCCCTCCCTTGTGGCGAGAGCACCCCTCTGGGGTGCTAGCCGAGAGTGTACCCACTGCTAGTTGCTTTCGTATAATACCCTTTGTGGTGTAGAAATACTCTCAAAAGTATTGTTGTAATGCCCAAATTACCTTAGCCGTATACCTTGTAGTATTCTAAGGTTATACCTATACGAAAAGCCCGGAAATACTATTATACTTTCCGTCAGTCACAAACCAAACCACTAGGAAAATCTCCATAGTTAGTTGGAGTGTTATGTAGAAGTTGGTTAGAACTTCTAAGGGTGGTTTGGAGCGGTTGAGCGCCTGAGTGGAGCTAAACCTTGCTCGGGAGCGGCATTAAACTCGGATAATTATGGGCTTATCGAGGTAATTATCTTGTCCCTATTGTAATTGGATATTACGTATTTGTAGGAATATATAGTTGAAGTATACTATGTATATAATCGAACATAGCTTGTGCAATGTCTTTGGACTTAAGCTGAAGAATCGAACTGTTTTACATAGGATGTATTCTGATGAGCTTGTGTAGCTTTTCGTGGAGTAGAATTGTACCCGTTCGGGTTAGATGTGTAACCCCCCCTGGTTGGCTTGGTAGCCGGCCTCGATAAAGGAGGAGATTTACGCTGTTGCGGGGGGGGGGAGGTGCTGCCGAATTTTCGGTAGAATGTTCTGCGATGAGGTCTAAATGTTAAATAAGCGCCTTGTGGCCTTATAGGTTGAAGTACTACGTGTGGCGCGTTCTACTTGGCTTAGGAGTAGCCAAGCGGTTGGAAGTACTTGAGCGTTTTGCTATTAGTCGATACTCGTCGCGAGGTATGTGAACCTCTCCTATCTCTTCTAGCATGATATGTGTGAACTATGTAGTGCAGACGTACATGTGTTAAATGTATTTGATTGGTTTGAAACATAAAGTGTTATAACGGCTTTATGGGAAGTTGGTTATAACAGCTTTATGTAGGTCCGAAAATACTTGTGGTTTTTAAAAGGTAAATGATTTGTTTATAACTGGCTTGATGTGTGATAATAAAGAACTTGAAGTATTTCAAAAGATTTCTAAATCGTTTTGAAAGAAGAGTGATACTTGGTTTCTTTTGAAAACTTAAGAGTTATACTAGCTTTATGGGAAGTTAGGTATAACGGCTTAAGAATGTTTTCTTGATTTTGGAAATCGGGATGTGTATCGACAAACCATCGGCGTTAATAAAAGGAAATGTTTTGAATAATTAAGTATTATTAAAACCAGTAGAAACTTCCATCTGCATAGAAGCTAAGATGAGACAAAATGATATTTCCTAGATCATGGCTGCTGTAATAAGATTGTTATAAACAAGAATATCCTACTCACATAAGACTTATGTTTCTCAGATTGTTTAAAAGAGAATTATATTCTTAAATGAATAAGGCTATGAACCACGAAACCTTTCTAAAATAAGAAACGTGAACATTTGAAATTAGGCAAACTTGGACGTTTGGAAAATAATGTTGTTACTTGATTTTACAAAGGTAAGAGTTTTAGTTTTCTTAGGGCAAATCACACTATTTTATACTACGGGTATTGTGTGACTTATGTGAAAGAAACAGATCTTTTAAAGATTTAATGTGAAGTACTTTGGGGTTAGATACGAACTTGTTAGTAGAAAGCACCTCGTGTGAATAACTTGATTGTATTGGTTTGTGATAGCCTTGTAATACTTTCTTGTTGATTTGAGAAGTAAACATGTTAGGATCTTTACGTGTGTTAGTATCTTGTGATGTTAGTGTAAAGGGGTTTTCCTCGATCGCGCTTAAAGTTGTTTGACTATCGCGTTATGTTGGTATTGTACCACTCGCCTTGACTTGTGTCCGAGGTTAAGCCCTCCGTCGCGGTAGACTCGTGATGCAGGACCGTGATTCGAGGATACCTCACGCGGGTCCGGGGATCCGTGCGAACTACCGGAGTTCCGTGTTAGTTTACGCCTTGTGGTCATGCGGTCGCTTTGGCCACGCGGATGCGAGTCGGGGCGACGCCGAGTAGCTACCTCGATGCGGGGTTATACCTCACGCGCCTATGAGGTTGGCCTATGCGAGTCGCGAGAGTTCGTGGCTAGACGCGCACATTTGATCTCGCGCGAGTGACCGGCTTTTATCATGTGATGCAGAGCAGATATCATGACACATTTATGACCTTGTTGCATCGTAGGTGTTAGTAGTCGGCTATGCCTTCGCATTTACCCTCTGTCTTGTTTTATTAGGACACAGGTGGGACACGTGTTTATGTATTCCTTGGTGTTTGTGTATCATAAACTGCCGCAGGAAAGGTATTCCACGCACGATTGATGTTGTGGGCGTGAGACCCATTGGTAAAATTGAGTGATGACTGAGGCGTGAGTCCACGACTTGACATGTCGCTATTTATAGTGAATCAGAGTTTGGTTATCATACATGTCTCCCGCTTTGTATAGACTACTATGATTTCATTTACTGATTTATTTTCGCCACATACTGGTACTGTTAGATCGACCTCCTTGAAGCTGCGTTCATGCCGCAGTAAAGGTACACCGCCATCGATCCTCGCTCTTGGTCACGATTCAATTTGGGAAAGCTCCGTTTCTCGGAGGCTTATCGACGTATAGTCCCCTGTTGTTGGTGTTTACATTCAGGGGTATGGCGGGGCCCTGTCCCGCCATTGTTGTCGTATGATTCCTTAGAGGTCTGTAGTACTGTTGTGGGCAGGGTTGTAAAAAGGATTAAACTGTTCATGATTGGAAAAAAAAGTTGTTATTTATATATATGTCGAAAGGCAAGTTTTTTTTTTCTCAGATTATTGTTTCATATTTCATAATATGTCTTGTATTGTTTTATGTTCCGCTGATTACTCTGATGTTGTATCACTAGGGTGCCCGGGGTAAGGCACCAGTCACAGGCCCGGAATCGGGTCGTGACAACGCCCTAAGTAAAGACTTAGGAAAATTTGGGGCGTGACATATGGTTAAATCACTTTTTGCAACGTTTTCTTAGTATCACAAATGTTTCCCAACACAACAACTGGCAGCTACAACACTATCACCCCCAAACTCCAACTCCTGTACTACACAATACCCACACCCTCCTTGTATACTCCTCCTCAAAATTTCACAACCAATTTTACAACACCCCAACGACTTCAACAATGCAACACTCCTCCAAACTATTACCTCCTTTGACTACTGTAAAGTTTTCAAGAAAAGATGAAGATTACCTTTTTGACGGTGTTCTTCAAGGTTTTCTTGCTTCTAATGGTGATTTGAGGCACTGAGATGAAGTTTTGTTGGTTGAAATGGTTAAGGGTTTAGGGACTTTAAGAGTTTTTGGTTGTGTTTGGGTTTGATTTATGGAAGATTTGTGGGTGAGGTTTGAATTTTTGTGGGTTTTGTGGAGAAGAAATGTTAGGTTTTGGTTTGAAATTGGGAAAATCGCTTAGGCGTCTTTTAATTTCGATTTCGCCACATGGCCAGATTTAGCCGCGCATACCAACTTTCGCACTACTTTGGGAATTTCGCCGCGCGCCTAGACTTGGCAATTTTTCTGGTTTTTGCCGCACTCGCTTCTGGCGCCGCGCCAATCTTCGCACTTCGCTTCTTCAGCGCTGCCTCGCTCTGGCGCGGCCACCCGCTTTTTCGAAATCGGCTATTCTTGCTTTTTCGCCTTCAAATTTGTTGGCCTACACTGCCAATCACAACACGCATAATTACCTCCGTGAGATCGTTTCTTAATAAAACTAACTATATTAAAGTAAAATCAAAATACCTTGGGTTGCCTCCCAAGTAGCCGTCTTTAACGCCTTTTAGCGACGCAAGTTCCTTAATTCAAGAAGTGTGGGTGGATTAACCCCACAACCAATCCATTTTCTCCACATTTTTCGCTTTTCTTCTTCTTCTCTTCTTAAAATTATCTTGAGGAAGGTTCAGAACACATACCGCTTTGAGGTTCGGCATCACATACCTGTGTTGATGGGCTCATCTCCCTTGGTTTGGCTTGTACTGGCTTACAGAGGGTTTTGATGGTGCTGATTGCAAAGCACCTGCTCATGATTGGTGGCTCAATGATGTGTTTAAATACTTTAAACACCATTTCTTCCTTCTCCACCCTCAACGTCAGCTCTCTTCTTTCTACATCGATTAGGGCTCTCCCTGTCGCCAGGAATGGTCTCCCCAATATGATGGGGATCTCTGCATCCTCCTCCATGTCGAGAATGAGGAAGTCCGCAGGAAAAAAGAATTTTCCTACTTTAACAAGCACGTCCTCAATCTTTCCTCTTGGGTGCACCACTGCCCCATCGGCCAGTCAGCAGCTCACCGGTTGGTCTTGCCTCACCTAACTCCAACCGTTTAAATACTGACAGAGGCATTAAATTTATACTTTCCCCTAAATCGCAAAGGGCCATGTTTCATGTCACCTTGCCAACTGTGCAAGGTAATGTAAAGTCCCTGAGTCTTTTAGTTTAGGGGGCAACTTCTTCTGCAGGATAGCACTGCACTCCTCCGTTAGTGCTACCATCTCATACTCGCCGCTTTCTTCTTCTTCCCAAAATCTCCTTCATGAATTTGAAATAAGAGGCATTTGCTCCAACGCCTCTATGAAGGGTATGTTGATATGTAGTTTTACAACGTCTCCAAAAATTTGGAGAATTGTTTATCAACCGCCTTCCTCTGCAATCTCTGTGGGAATGGGATCTTCTCGATACCTTCTCCGGAGTTTTCTACTACCGGGCGAGCCAACCACCTTTCTTTCTATTTACGCCTTTGTTCAACTACACTGAGGTGATCGCTTCCAATCGTTTACCACTTTAAGCATCGCTGGCATTGTTCTGATTCATCTCGTGTTGCTTGGCGGTGTACGCGTGGCTGATGTTCGATTGCTTTGCTAGTTGACCACTTGTGTTTCCAAGTTTCAACGAGGATCTAGTTTCGCTACTGGCGGGTGCAGGCGTTGGTGAGTGCCAACAGAGCCGCTCTCAACTCGTCGGCTTTTACGGGCCGAGCAGTGCATTAAATTGTTGAAGGTGAGGCTGAGTAAATGGCTGCGATTATGGTCTTTCTGGTTTTGCATCGGCCTCTATATTGATTCTGCCCACAGTCTCCTCTCCATGAGAAATTTGGGTGATTCCTCCACCGGATTATATGTGTTGGAGTATGGGTTGTTTGGGGCCTCGATAGTTACCCACACTGGAACTCTGCTTTCGATTGGCATATTATTAGGATCACCAAGGACATCTATCGAATGTATGTGGGCCACCACATATTTCACAGCTCTTTGGCATCTGCACTGCATTTACTGATATTGTATGTTGCTGCAGTTGTTTTGTCAAAAGGGCCACTCGGGCATTCAGGGCAGCGATGACATCTATCTCGTGAACTCCCACTATTCTCCTACCACTCATCGTCTATTTTACGTGACATGGTTGTTGGTGGCCATATCTTCTAATAATTCGTGAGCCGTGAAATGTTTTCCTCATAAATGTCCCCACCGTGCATCTATAATTGTTCTGGTTGTTCCGCTCAACCCGTTATAGAAGATGTGGACCAAGTTCCACAACTCAATACAGTGGTGTGGGCAATTTCTCTGCAAATCCTTGAACCTCTCCCAAGCTTCAGATAATGACTCTCCATCCGCGGTAGAAATTATTCACTCCTCTCGATTTCATTGTTTTGCGGTGGGAAGAATTTTGCCAAAAATTTGTGCGCCAGCTCTTGCCATGTAAAAATCGAGTCAGCTGGTAAGGAATTTAACCATACTTTTGCTCTATCCCTGAGTTAGAATGGAAAGAGCCTCAATCTGACAGCGTCATCAGTAACGCCGTTATATCTGAATGTAGCACATAGCTCCAAGAAATTAGCTATGTGCATATGTGGATCCTCTGATGGCAGTCCTCCAAATTGTGTTCTCGCACTACTTAGAATCGTCGGTTTATCTCAAAGTTGTTTGCTCTGTGCGGGAGCCTAATACATGTCGTGCTCGCTCACCCTGGCGACGTAGTCTCCCAAGCTTCTTTCTGCCTGGACTTGAACTCTCTCCTCTACGTCCATTGGCACTCTCCGAGGAATTCCTGGGTTAGGTTGATTTTCACCTAACCCTTCTCTCATCACATTGTTGTTTTGGACGCCGTCCATCTCAATTAAGGCTGCAATCCGCTGGTTCTTTCTGTTACATTTCTGAGTTTTCTCAATCTCTGGATTGAAGGGAACAAGAGTGTATTCCCCTCTTCTCCTTCGCATAAACTGATTTCCTGAAACAGATCAAAAACAAACAAACAGATCACGGCACCCTGATTTGTACCGAAATAAAAATTAAAAACGTAAAAATAAAATAAAAATTAAAAACCAAATTAGAAATTAAAAATAGATAAAATTGATATTGAACTATGCCTAATCCCCGACAACGGCGCCAAAAACTTGATGCGCGATTTAATGCACACACTTTAACACAAGTGCACGTTATCGTGACAAGTAATATAGTCTAGGTAAGACCGAATATCGTCCTCAAGGATTAGTGTTCAAGTACCAATTATCTATCTTTTGTATCTATTTGGTAACCGATATTTGAGTTTGTTGATTATACTAACAATTATAAATACTAAATAACTATGTGTTTACTTCAGTAGTGATGGAAATAGGGCTTCCAAGTCGCTTCAACTATCCGCTTATATTACTTAGTAATGCAATGAATTATGGTTCTTCTTCTTTTGGAGCTAGCAGATTTACTAATTCGTTTTATACTTGCGTTAAGGCTATATAAACACTCAACCCCAGTAGCGCTCCTTTCTACCTTTCGGTGATAAGGATGACTCTATAGGAGGATTAAGACCAAAAACCTTGTTAATCGTCACGCGCCATGCGTGAAATTAGGTGTTTAAACCTCTTATTAACGCTACACAAGTAATTGAGGTATTTTCATCCCCAATCCAACCTATGTCTACCCAACTTACAGCATAGTCACAACTTCCTCCTTTCGAAGTTTAATTAGAAATCATATAAATAATGATAATTAGTGATCAATTAATTACCAAGCATTCAAAGCAATTATTGGGTAAATCTCAACAATAAGAAGAACAACCATAAACATGCATCAATTCATAACATAAGGTTCAAGTGATTTGACATGGAAAACCCTATAATGGAATTAGCTCCTAGCCATTGACATGACAAGAACTAATTCAATATCCAACATAAAAACTGAAATAAAGAAAGAAAGAAAAGAAAATTACTAAGTAGTGGTCTCCAATCTTCAACTCCAAGAAGTCTTGTGTTTGTGCAAGAAAGGGAACCCTTGAAAACTGCCTAGGGTTCTCTTTTTATAGCCTCCAAACCGCCATTCAACTTTTCCCTTCAGCTGGCCCGAATCGTCTAAAACACGATTTTCAGCGTGGTAGCAGCGGAACTTCGCTGCTCGTGATTAGGCGACGCGGCCCTGCACTCTGCTGTCTAGAGGCTCCGCGGCGCTGCAACTTCTGAGACCTTCTGGATATTGGGCGCCGGGGCGCCTGTACCTGTTGGCTGGAGGCGCCGCGGCGCTGGCTCGTGTCCGTTCCTGGTTCGCCACTTTCTCTGCTTTTAATCTCTGGAACCTCCACTTTTGTCCTCTTTTCGCTCCTTTTCCGCCATTGGGCCATTTTAACCAACTTGACTCAAAAGAAAGAAAACCTATCCTAATACGACACGTATTTGTACAAAAAGGGACAAAAGACTAACTAAAAATGACTCGAAAAATGTATATAAAATACACCGATCAATAATGTTAATAAGAAGTTAGGGGATTTCTTAACTTGCTTATGTTATGATAAGCCGGTAGCGCTTATGTTATGTATGATAGCCGGTTGTGCTAGGTTATGTATTCTTACGGGGTAGACCCCGGGTTATTCTTGTTATTTCCTTTGGACATACTGACACGATGGATGGTCCACGGGTATGCGTCCATTAGGATGGTTTACTACTTATTCTTGTTATTTCCTTTGGACATACTGACACGATGGATGGTCCACGGGTATGCGTCCATTAGGATGGTTTACTACTTATTCCATGGATTTGCTACCCATGATGCGAATGCGGCGTTTGTACTCATGCGGGCCCACCGGGTCCACGCGGGTAAAATAGTCCCATGCGGGTGAAATAGTCTCATGCGAGGCGGATGACCTCATGCGGGTCCACAGGACCTATGTGGGTGAAATAGTCCCAGGAGTAGGATTGATAAATGATACTATGGGCGAGGGATCCTGTTTTGATCATGAGTCTCCTATTTTTATGCAGTAAAGTTTATACTTGTTACTCTAATTGTTAGTAAGGCACAGTGCAATGTAATTTGATTTTCATCCATGACTCCAGCTTATTTTAGACTTATGATATTATTACAGTATTTTTCCAGTTTTGCATACTTGTTACATATTGTGTCGACCCCGTCCTCGGCCGCGTTCATCTGCAGTAGGGTAGCAGGTGGTGGATCCTCATTCTTAGGATCTTGCTCAGGTGTCAGAAGCTCCATTTCTCCGGAGGCTTGACTTTTGGTACGGTTCTCCCTGATGTTGTAGATATTGTGTACATTCAGGGGTATGACGGGGCCCTATCCCGTCATAGTGGTTGCACACTCTTAGAGGCCTGTAGTCCTGTTATAAATTGGGATGTAACTGTTCAGTTTTTGTTATATTTATGTTTACGGAAAGGTAACCATTTTGGGTTAACCCGTTTCATATTTTATATGGTTTCTTGTTATGAGTTTACTTCCGCTGGTTTTCTCTGATGTTGTATCACAAGGGTGTCCGGGGTAAGGCACCAGTCACGAGTCCGAGGTCGGGTCATGACAAAACTGGAGCTTATGGATGACCAAGTCTATTATGTCATGTTGAAGAAAAAATGGTAGCTAGAGAGACGGGAGAGCTAGATCTGGCAGCGGAGGTGGGAGTGAATGGATATAGATCCCCCGTGCTATTGCATCTCGTAAGAGGTGTCCCCGTATGAATATCCTTCACAGTGAAACCAAAAGAGTCAAATTCAACAGAGACAGAATTATTACGAGTGCATTTGCGGATAAAGATTAGATTTTTAATTACATATGGGGCATATAGGGTATTTTGAAGTGGGAATGGATTAGGAGGTGGTGTATATGATGTACCAAAACCCTTTAGTGGAATGCGGTGACCACTACTAACTGTCACAAATTGAGGATGCTTTAAACCAAACAGTTTGGGAATATTACTGTTAGGCATATTTTATATACACTTTTTGAGTCATTTTTAGTTAGTATTTTTCTTATTTTCTTTGAAATTAGTGTCGTGTTAGGGTCGTTTTTCTTTCTTTTGAGTCACAACGGTCCTAAATGGAGAAATGGCAAAAAGAAGATGAAATAAGTTTAATTGAGGTGTAATTGCACAAGAAATGGCCAAGAAATGAAGTTTAAGAAGTCCCGGGAAGTATAGAAGAAATCAGACGAAGTCCGGACGAGAAAATGATGAAAAATCAGAAAACTGGAAAAATCACGCCACAGGCGCCGCGACGCTAAATGTCCTGCGAGTTCTGATTTGGCTTCAGTAATTTTGGCGCCGTGGCGCCAGTCTACAGGGCCACGGAGCCGACGCGAAAACTCTGATTTTTTGGTCGAATATCAGAAGGGAAAAAAGGTCCAAAACGCAATTTTCCCAACTATATAATCCCTAAATCCTAACCTTATTCAGGGATCTTAGACCTTGTACATATTCCATCTCATAGCATACAACATATCATAACCTTGGAGGCTACAATTGAAGACATTAGTTCTAAGTATTTCTTTTTCTTTTATCTATTTTAATTCAGTTCATGTTTGGATTTTTATTAGTTCTTAGCATGTCTATGGTTAGGAGCTAAATACTTTATTAGGGTTTTCCTATTGAATCACTTGAAACTCTATTTCATGAATTAATGCATTAGTTTGATTTCTTCTTCACTTGATTAATATTTATTCAATATTAGTATGAATGTTTGATAGTTAATTGATCACTAATTATCATAATCTATATGATTTCGAATCAAGAACCGAGAGGAGAGATTTGGATATGTTGTAATTGAATATACATAAGTTAAAATTGCGGACGAAAGTACGCTGATACTTGTGTAGCATTATAGGTTATTGTTCTTAATCCTCCTATGTGGTAAAACCTATCATAGAAATATAGAAGGTTTTTGCAATGGGGTTGAGTGATTATATATCCTAACCGAAATATAAGACAGTCTAGTTAACCTGTTATCTTAACGTAGAAGAAGAAGTCATTCTTGTTGCATTAAGGATTGAAAAGAGTGGATAGTCGAGGATATTGGAAGCCCTATTTTCATCATAACTGATTAAACCAAAGTAATTTAGTTTAATTCTTGTAATTACTCTAGTAGTGTTAGATAAAAAACCCAAATCAACCATCGTTTGCCAAATAGATAACCTAGAATAGATGTTCGATAATTATAAACCAGCCTCTGTGGAAGATATTAGGTCTTACCAGACTATATTACTTGTAATGATACGTACACTTGCGTGAGCACGTGGAAATCGCCCAACAAGTTTTTGGTGCCGTTGCCAGGGACTGACGTACTTTCAATATCGAATTATCTATTCTTATTTCTAATTTGGTTTGTTTATATTCGGTTATGCTATTTTATTTCTAATTTGGTTGCTCCAGGAACACGTTTCTAACTTGTTCTGCGAGCATCTTTTTATCACTTTTTGTTGTTTTTCTTATTTTGTAGGTAAAGTTGAAAAAAATGGACTACTACTACTATTAAGGGCAGTGGAATCAGCAACAATAGCTTAACCCACATGTTCCACAAGAAGATCAAAATGAGTTGCAGACAGCCATACTCAGGCTCACCAAGTGCCAGACTCAGTTTATGGCTGAGACAAAGGTGTCCCTCAAAAATTTGAGACACAAATAGGACAGCTGATGGATATGGTGATCAATGTACCGCAAGAAAATCTGCCTAGAGACACAGTTGTGAGGGGTGATAACCAGAGTGAGGAACCTGAACCACAACAAGTTGTTGAGAATAATGAGGAATTGAGAGAAATAGTTGGTGTAGAGAAAGAAGAGGTTACCGAGATCAAAATTTTCACCTTTTTGAATTCCTTGGAATTTCTTTTTCTATACCCGTTGCAGAAAAGAAAACACCAACTATCATTGCAGAGCCCCAACCAGAAAGTCCATACCCTCAAGGACACCCCCCAAAAGTTGAGAGATGTAGGGAGTTTCACTGATCCCTACATTATAGAGAGCCTAGAAGACAAGTTTACCTTGGGTAATTGGGGGATAATCTTAGATATGAGGCCCTTGTTTGAAAAAAGTGTTGTAGGTGAAGTGAGACCCACAACAATAACTGTGCGGATTGCAAGCCGTTCGCAGAAGGATCCACTGGGTAATAGTAAGGATTAAATGCGTCCGACTAAAATACGCTAAATACAACGCTTGTTGGGAGGCAACCCAATATTTATTAATTATGTTAGTTTGATTTTCTGTTTTAGTTTGTTTTATTTTGTCTTGAACAGTCTCACGGTATTGGCTCTTTGTCTTATGTTTTTTATGTCATGTGGAATGGGAACTAAAGTGTCAAAATGCTGAAATCCAGAGGTTTAGAGAGTCCCGATGACCTGTGCAATTTCAAGAATCTCATAACAGACCTCCGTTATGACCGTTGTTTTGTGTCTGTAAGTTGTCCCCTTATTTTTAGTCTTCATACATTGGGGACAATATGTCGATTAAGTTTGAGGGATCTTATTTTGTTTTGTTGTTTATTTTGAGTCTTTTTGTTGAGTCTTTTTGTTTGTTTCAGGTGTTTTGTGAGTCAATTTTTTTTATGGATCATGCATGTTGTAATTGCTAAAGATATTGAGTGGATAAAGTGGGATAATGTAATAGAATTGAAAGCAATAATATGTGTGCTTAAGTTAGATATGCCAAAAATTCATGACATCTAATTATTTGAGATATTTGTGCTTAGCCTTTGTGTGTTAGTTATGGAAAGAAATGTTGAAAAATGTCTAGAAAATCTGCTTGTTTGTTATTTGAGGCGAAATAGTTAAGATGTACATGTTTAGGGAGATGATTCAGACATTTTTTTGTTAGCCCTTCTGACCATTCATTACCTACCCTGACAAAAATTGTATCTTTATCAGCCCCTTTGAGCCTAAAATAAGATTTTTTTTGACATCCTATGATTCCATGTTTGTGCCATAAGTAATAATTGAAAGTTAGTGGGATAAAAAATGTTGAAAAAGAAACAAGAAGAGAGTGAAAATTGATGCACCCCAATTAAAAATATGCAAAAGCCTAAGTTTGGATGTATTTGTTATTTATAATGTATCTCATTCTCTCAAAAGAAAAGAGGGGAAGAATAGGTACGAGATTTAAAAAGAAAGTCAAAAGAAGGAAAAAGGAGTTGAATGAAAAATGTTTATGGTACGTAGTTGAGCCTAAATGCCTACTTTTACCTACCTCTGCCTAAGCCTACATTTCAACCCTTGAAAGTCCTGATGATCTTTAATATGTATATCTATGATTATTGGAGAATAACAAGTAAATGGGCCTATAGCGTTTGGAAAGATTGAATGAAATTGACATGCATAGGTTAAGTATTTGTATTTCCAATTGATCGTGATCTAAGTGAATTTGCGAAATATCTAACTTAAAATTCTATATTGCTAAATATTCATGTTATGTATGTTCTAACATATTATCTCAACTTTCATCCATGATTTTGAAGAAGCATTGCTATAACTACTTGATCCATTTCATAGAGTCTTTGTTTTTATTTAGTGCTTTACTCGAGGGCGAGTAAATGTTAAGTTTGGGGTATTTGTTAGACATATTTTATATACACTTTTTGAGTCATTTTTAGTTAGTATTTTTCTTATTTTCTTATTTTCTTATTTTCTTATTTTCTTATTTTCTTAGAAATTAGTGTCGTGTTAGGGTCATTTTTCATTCTTTTGAGTCACATCAGTCCTAAATGGAGAAATGGCAAAAGAAATGAAATGAACTTAATTGAGGTGTAATTGCACAAGAAAAGGCCAAGAAATGATGTCTAAGAAGTCCCGAGAAGTATAGAAGAAATCAGACGAAGTCCGGACGAGAAAATGATGAAAAATTGGAAACTGGAAAAATCACGCCACAGGCGCCGCGGCGCTAAATGTCCTGCGAGTTCTGATTTGGCTTCAGTAATTTCGGCGTCGTGGCGCCAGCCTGCAGGGCCACGGCGCCGACGCGGAAAATCTGATTTTTTGGTCGAATATCAGAAGGGCAAAAGGGTCTGAAACACAATTTTTTCCAACTATCTAATCCCTAAACCCTAACCTTATTCAGAGATCTTAGACCTTGTACATATTCCATCTCATAACATACAACATATCACAACCTTGGAGGCTACAATTTGAGACATTAGTTCTAAGTATTTATTTTTCTTTTCTCTATTTTAATTTAGTTCATGTTTGAATTTGTATTATTTCTTAGCATGTATATGGCTAGGAGCTAAATACTTTATTAGGGCTTTCCTATTGAATCGCTTGAAACTCTATTTCATGAATTAATGCATTAGTTTGATTTCTTCTTCACTTGATTAAGATTTATTCAATATTGGTATGAATGTTTGATAGTTAATTGATCACTAATTATCATAATCTATATGATTTCGAATCAAGAACCGAGATGAGAGATTTGGATATGCTGTAATTGAATAGACATAGGTTAAAATCACAGACGAAAGTACCCCGATACTTGTGTAGCATTATAGGTTATTGTTCTTAATCCTAATATGTGGTAAAACCTATCATAGAAATATAGAAGGTTTCTGCACTAGGGTTGAGTGATTATATATCCTAACCGAAATATAAGACAGTCTAGTTAACCTGTTATCTTAACGTAGAAGAACTCATTCTTGTTGCATTAAGGATTGAAAAGAGTGGATAGTTGAGGATATTGGAAGCCCAATTTCCATCATAACTGATTAAACCAAAGTAATTTAGTTTAATTCATGTAATTACTCTAGTAGTGTTAGATAAAAACCCAAATCAACTATCGTTTGTCAATTAGAAAACCTAGAATAGATGTTCGATAATTAGAAATCAGTCTCTGTGGATGATATTAGGTCTTACTAGACTATATTACTTGTAACGATATGTACACTTGCGTGAGCACGTGGAAATCGCCCAACAAGTTTTTGGCGCCGTTGCCGGGGACTGCCGTACTTTCAATATCGAATTATCTATTCTTATTTTTAATTTGGTTTGTATATACTCGGTTATGCTATTTTATTTTTAATTTGGTTGCTCCAGGAACAAGTTTCTAACTTGTTCTGCGAGCATCTTTTTATCACTTTTTGTTGTTTTTCTTATTTTGTAGGTAAAGTTGAAAAAAATGGACTACTACTACTATAAGGGGAAGTGGAATCAACAACAATAGCTTAACCCACATGTTCCACAAGAAGATCAAAATGAGTTGTAGGCAGCCATACTCAGGCTCACCAAGTGCCAGACTCAGTTTATGGCTGAGACAAAGGTGTCCCTCAAAAATTTGGAGACACAAATAGAGCAGCTGATGGATATGGTGATCAATGTACCGCAAGAAAATCTGCCTAGAGACACAGTTGTGGGGGGTGATAAGCAGAGTGAGGAACCTGAACCACAACAAGCTGTTGAGAATAATGAGGAATTGAGAGATATAGTTGGTGTAGAGAAAGAAGAGGTTACCGAGATCAAAATGTTCACGTTTTTGAATTCCTTAGAATTTCTTTTTTCTATACCCGTTGCAGAAAAGACACCACCAACTATCATTGCAGAGCCCCAACCAAAAAGTCCATACTCTCAAGGACACCCCCAAAAGTTGAGAGATGTAGGGAGTTTCACTGATCCCTACATTATAGAGAGCCTAGAAGACAAGTTTACCTTGGGTAATTGGGGGATAATCTTAGATATGAGGCCCTTGTTTAAAAAAAGTGTTGTAAGTGAAGTGAGACCCACAACAATAACTGTGCGGATTGCAAGCCGTTCGCAGAAGGATCCACTGGGTAATAGTAAGGATTAACTGCGTCCGACTAAAATACGTTAAATACAACGCTTGTTGGGAGGCAACCCAATATTTATTAATTATGTTAGTTTGATTTCTGTTTTAGTTTGTTTTATTTTGTCTTGAACAGTCTCACGGTATTGGCTCCTTGTCTTATGTTTTTTATGTCAGGTGGAATGGGAACTAAAATGTCAAAAAAATGCTGAAATCCAGAGGTTTAGAGAGTCCCGATGACCTGTGCAATTTCAAGAATCTCATAACAGACCTCCGTTATGACCGTTGTTTTGTGTCTGTAAGTTGTCCCCTTATTTTTAGTCTTCACACATTGGGGACAATGTGTCGATTAAGTTTGAGGGATCTTATTTTGTTTTGTTCTTTGTTTTGAGTCTTTTTGTTTGTTTCAGGTGTTTTGTGAGTCAATTTTTTTTATGGATCATGCATGTTGTAGTTGATAATGATATTGAGTTGATAAAGTGGGATAATGTAATGAAATTGAAAGCAACAATCTGTGTGCTTAAGTTAGATATGCCAAAAATTCATGACATCTAATTATTTGAGATTTTTGTGCTTAGCCTATGTGTGTCAGTTATGGAAATAAAGGTTGAAAAATGTCTAGAAAATCTGTTTATTTGTTATTTGAGGCGAAATAGTTAAGATGTACATGTTTAGGGAGATGATTCAGGCATTTCTTTGTTAGCCCTTCTGACCATTCATTACCTACCCTGACAAAAATTGTATCTTTATCAGCCCCTTTGAGCCTAAAATAAGATTTTTCTTTGACATCCTATGATTCCATGTTTATGCCATAAGTAATAATTGAAAGTTAGTGGGATGAAAAGTGTTGAAAAAGAAACAAGAAGAGAGTGAAAATTGATGCACCCCAATTAAAAATATGCTAAAGCCTAAGTTTGGGGGTGCTTGTTATCTATAACGTATCTCATTCTCTCAAAAGAAAAGAGGGGAAGAATAGGTATGAGATTTAAAAAGAAAGTCAAAAGAATGAAAAATGAGTTGAATGAAAAATGATTATGGTACGTAATTGAGCCTAAATACATACTTTTACCTACCCCTGCCTAAGCCTACATTTCAACCCTTGAAAGTCCTGATAATCTTTAATATGTATATCTATGATTAGTGGAGAATAACAAGTAAACAGGCCTATAGCGTTTGGAAAGATGGAATAAAATTGACATGCATAGGTTAGGTATTCGTATTTTCAATTGATCATGATCTAAGTGAATTTGCGAAATATCTAACTTGAAATTCTAGATTGCTAAATATTCATGCTATGTATGTTCTAACATATTATCTCAACTTTCATCCATGATTTTGAAGAAGTATTGCTATAACTACTTGATCCATTTCATAGAGTCTTTGTTTTTATTTTTGTTTTTGTTTAGTGCTTTACTCGAGGGCGAGTAAATGTTAAGTTTGGAGTATTTATTAGGCATATTTTATATACATTTTTTGAGTCATTTTTAGTTAGTATTTTTCTTATTTTCTTTGAAATTAGTGTCCTGTTAGGGTCGTTTTTCTTTCTTTTGAGTCACAGCGGTCCTAAATGGAGAAATGGCAAAAAGAAGATGAAATGAGCTTAATTGAGGTGTCATTGCACAAGAAAATGCCAAGAAATGAAGTCTAAGAAGTCCCGGGAAGTATAGAACAAATCAGACGAAGTCCGGACGAGAAAATGATGAAAAATCGAAAAACTGGAAAAATCACGCCACATGCGCCATGGCGCTAAATGTCCTGCGAGTTCTGATTTGGCTTCAGTAATTTCGGCATCGTGGCGCCAGCCTGCAGGGCCAAGGCGCCGACGCGGAAAATCTGATTTTTTGGTCGAATATCAGAAGGGCAAAAGGATCTGAAACACAATTTTTCCCAACTATATAATCCCTAAATCCTAACCTTATTCAGGGATCTTAGACCTTGTACATATTCCATCTCATAACATACAACATATCACAACCTTGGAGGCTACAATTGGAGACTACAATTGGAGACATTAGTTCTAAGTATTTCTTTTTCTTTTCTCTATTTTAATTCAGTTCATGTTTGGATTTGTATTAGTTCTTAAGATGCATGGCTGTGAGCTAAACACTTTATTAGGGTTTTCCTATTGAATCGCTTGAAACTTTATTTCATGAATTAATGCATTAGTTTGATTTCTGCTTCACTTGATTAAGATGTATTCAATATTGGTATGAATGTTAGATAGTTAATTGATCACTAATTATCACAATCTATATGATTTCGAATCAAGAACCGAGAGGAGAGATTTGGCTATGTTGTAATTGAATATACATAAGTTAAAATTGTGGACGAAAGTACCCGATACTTGTGTAGCATTATAGGTTATTGTTCTTAATCCTCATATGTGGTAAAACCTATCATAGAAATATATAAGGTTTCTGCACTGGGGTTGAGTGATTATATATCCTAATCGAAATATTAGACAGTCTAGTTAATCTGCTATTTTAACGTAGAATAAGAAGTCATTCTTGTTGCATTAAAGAATGAAAAAAGTGGATAGTCGAGGATATTGGAAGCCTATTTCCATCATAACTGATTAAACCAAAGTAATTTAGTTTAATTCTTGCAATTACTCTAGTACTGTTAGATAAAAACCCAAATCAACCATCGTTTGCCAAATAGATAACCTAGAATAGATGTTCGGTAATTAGAAATCAGTCTCTGTGGATGATATTCGGTCTTACCAGACTATATTACTTGTAACGATATGTACACTTGCGTGAGCAATTGGAAATCGACTAACAATTACCACCGCGATCGTGAGGTGAGAAGTGGCTCCGAGTCCATGACGATTGTTGTCGTTGTTGCATGTTGAGACAAGGGCGTCCGACCTAACTCAGCCGCTGGATGAGGGCCGAAATTGGTCGTCGTAAGTGGGCACGAGGTATTGGACTTACCGGCGGGTCGAGCGGCCCAACACATCGTGATGGGAGAACTGGTGGAAGGGTTCTGAATCGCAACGGCGCGCCGCGACGCAGATGGATATCTTTGAAGCGCGCTACCGATCGATTTTGCGGATATTGTTGTTGCTGTTGTTGATTCGCCGCCCGCGCTTACCACTTTCGCCACCGCGTCCTCGCCGCGGCGAGTTTTCGGCGATGTTGGATCTTGAGGCGCGTTTCGATCGCTAACGTCTTCGATTGTGCTCATCTCGCGAAGACGCCGAGTTTCTTCGAGCAACAACTGCGAGCGAGCTTTGTTAAAACTGGGAAGCGGATCTGCCTGTTGAATTATGGTGGCTAACGTATCATAGTCACCTTTGAGGAGATCTGCAATCAATTGCAACACCAATTTAGTGTCCGAGATAGGCGTGTCAACGTTGGAGAGTTGATCCGCCAGAAGTTTCAACTGTCTGCAGTACTCAGTCTTGTTGGAGAAATTTTCAAGGCGTGTATTGTTAAACTGTTCTTCCAAATACACTGCACGAGTGTGCTTGTTATTTTGAAAGATTTCCTCCAAGCGATTCCATAACTCAAGAGCTGTGGTGCCAGATTTCATGATAGTAAGAAGAAGATCCTGAGAAATACTACCATAAATCCACTATTTGACGCCGGCGTATAAACGACGCCAAGTAGACTCATCAACCTCCGGAGGGCGCGGAATAGTGTCGTCGATATGATCAAGCACGTTATAGAGACATGCATGATTGCGAAACAGTTCAACCCAAGGAGAATACTGACTGTTTTCTTGATCAAGAAGAATGAGAATAGAGTTCTTGATATTTAACAGTTAGAGCGGGATAAAAAGAGGATGATGACATGGTGGTGGATTGGTGGAGGTTGAAGCATCAGAAGTATTGGAAGAATCCTCAATAACCATTTAGAGAAGAGATGAAAGGAGAGAAAAACCAAGAATTTTAGTGAGGGGAGGAGCGCCGGCGAGAATCCCGGGGCGAGGGTTTCGGCGGCTGCTACTCTAGAAAATTCTAGGGTTTTTGTTTTAGGCTCTTGATACCATGTAAGATGATATTAATCTCCCTTGGGGAGTCTTCTCATTAATATCAAAATATATATAGAGTACAATATTCATCTCTTATACAATATGAATTATAAGCCTATACAAAAGAGGAATCTTAGTCTTACCATAATTATATTTACACAATATATGAAAATATTTTAATTATGGATAGGGAATATTGTTTTCTATATTTACACGTTTACAAAAATATCCTGCATAACAAGTTTAAAATCACAAGACCCAAAAAATATTTTAATATATTACACATATTTTTAATTTAAAATTATAATATTCAATTTTTTTTTATATTTCTTAAATTTTGTGTCAAGCCACTATTAAAATGGGATGGAAATAGTATTATTTAATTCTGAACAAATAATTGACTATAAATTATCCCAAAGATAGATTAAATGGGCCCACAAAAGGATCTACACGATGACACATGGATGATCCAAAACATCTCACAACAAATGTGTTCTTCTTCTTCACACGTCACTCACTCTACCCAAATCCACACATCCAAAACCATGAAAATACCTTCCATTTTTCACAACTAACTCTCTCATAATTCCTTCTTTTTCCTCTCTTCCCAATTCCTGTTTCTTCATACAAAGAATAGTAGCAATGTGCACAGTTTCAGGAGGCATTGGGTTTCTTTCACAATTATTTACAAGTGATTCTGTTACTTCAACTCATAAATTTTGTTGTTTTTCAGTTAATTCAAATCCACTCCATATGAATTTCCAAAGAAATAGTTGTTTACTGAAAAGGGGTTCTTTGTTAAGTCCTAGAGTTTCAGTTTCTACAACTGGTAATAATGCTAAGATTGATGAAGTTAATGATCAACTATCTTTGTCCCCTGATGAGATCAAACCAGCTCGGGTGAGTGAGACCCTTTATTCATATTTCCTTTATTTCCCATTTAAGTAGGCGTTTGGACATAAAAACTGTGATATTTGAAAAAAAGTAATACTCGTATGTCGTTTGTCCTGATATTTTTTGGCAGCTATAACGAAATGTTGTTATAAAGAATATATAATATAACATACCATAAACTTGGCCGATATAGTAAAATATTGTTACTAAGGATGACTTTAGATAGGAGGTTACGGAGGACTGGCAGAAGGTTAGTAAGTAGTGAATTGTTCTCCGACTGATCCTTTCTTACTGGTAGTCATAGTATTTTTCGTGTAGTTCCTTGTCTTTGATTTCTGTTATTATTTGTTGTCGCTTGTACTTTGATTAGCGTATTATTTTGTGGTAATTACGGCTCTTATATTGTTTTTATAGTATTTTGTCATGCCTTTTATATTGCTTTGAATTGCTAGTTTTTGTGCCGAGAGTCTATCGGAAACAACCTCTCTACCTCCCAAGATAAGGTAAGGTCTGCACACTCTACCCTCCCTGCACTCCTATGTTGTTGTTGTTGTTACTGAGGAAGACTATTATATAGACGTTTAAGTGTATATGAAGTTGAAGTTGAAAAATGGACATGTATTTCACTTTTAAAAAGGTTAAGTTTTGTGAGTAATTTTTTTTCTAACTGGTCAAACAAACAATGTTTTGAAATTCTTTATGAAAATAATTTAAAAGAAGACTCATGTCCAAATTGCTCATAAGAATCTTGAAATTGAGAAGGATATTGAAGTCTTGGGACCTAGAATGAAAAAAAATTAAGCAACCCCATATTTCATATTGGTAGTTAATTTATTAATAGGGCAGGCCATTAATAAATGCACTCACGTGTAGTTTTTGCATTGTTTTATCCACTATGATGCTCTCATGAGCAACACCATTTCATCACTCTGAGTGGGTGGTTAATCATGGTTTATCTCAATAACTGTTTGAGGAGTTTACAGTTTACTTTGTTAGTAAATACATCTATGAATCAAGAGAATGGCAGAAGAGCCATAGACATAGCTGAATGGAGAAAATAGATTGACTTGAACCACGCTCCGATAAGCCGAGTTAGAGTTCAGAGGACTTTGAGTTAACTAGTTAAAAGTCTCAGCATTCTGAATCTAAGGAATTTTTTGAAATAATCATGGTTCAGATAAAATTTTGTTGGTTATACGGTAGATACATCAAAGTAGTGTTGTTTAAACATGATTATGGCCACATTGCCATATTACTTAATCCAAATATGTCTTCGGCAAATTCAGTGATCAAGCGAGATCCTGATATATTTCATGGATATAACGAATATATTTGAAAGATATTAATTGTATTTCTTGTCATGTTGTTGTCTGAGTTGATTCAGTACTATAGGTTCTTGTTCTATACTTCCCTTAGATTAGTGTTGTTTGAAGCGTATGTAATGTAGTACTCCTTTACTACAAAGAATTAGAAGTCTGCTGATTGGAAAGCAGCAAAGACATACAGTGAGAGGAGACTGATATATGAGGGCAAAGTTGAAGGCTTCAATGGCGGTGGTTTGCTGATTCGATTTTATTCTCTCGTGGGTTTTCTTCCCTTTCCACAGATGAGCCCTTATCACTCTTGTAAAGGTACTATTCCCCCATCTCAATTTATGTGACACTCTTTCCTTTTTAGTCGGTCTAAAAAAGAATGACACATTTCTATATTTTTAGTAACAATTTGACTTTAAACTTTCTATTTTACCCTTACTAGTGATTTGTAGCCACAAAAACATTTATGGCTTATTTTAAACCACAAATTTCAAAAGTCTTCCTTTTATTCTTAAACTCCGTGCCTAGTCAAACACCTTCACATAAATTGGAACGGGACGGAGGGAGTAAGTTCTTTTATAGCTTATTTGTGCTTCGAGTCACCTTTTTGAAAATGTTTGGCATACATAGAGAGAGATATGTAATTAGTTGCAGAAGAAAAATATTATCGATTTTTTATTTTCCTTTCTGAGCGTCATAGGTTGATCTAGATATCACATGTTTCCACATAAAAGTAATGGTGATACATGTGTACTTACTGAGTTTTTGTCTCTCTTATTAACCTTTGTAGAACCACAGAAGACAATTCAAGAGATTGCGAGGGACTTGACCGGTTCTGTCCTCTCTGTGAAGGTACTGATCTTCATCACTTCTGTTCTTGAACTTTTTGTCATCTAAATTACGCACATTTCCCTATCATTGATGAATTAGATACCACGTTATCATTTCTAGTGCTTAAGGGCAGCAAAATATTGCAAAGTTTCAAGAAGTGAGTTTCATCGTTGCGAATCTCGTATGATATAAAAGTGTATCCTGTCTTTACAGTTAAAGTTACTGCACCATGATCTTTTTGATGTTTCTGGACCCATTTATGCCTACTAACCAACTTCGATTTCAATAACCAAAATTTTCATTTCCATAAACCTTAGAAACATAAGAAACTCTTTAGGGGTCGTTTGGTTGCCCGTAGAGTTATGCATGTATTAGTAATGCAGGGATTAGTTATGCATTTATTCATGTAAGTATTACTTATTCCATCTTCCTACACTACATAAATAATACGTAAATTCCGTCATAACTTACACATGTATTAGTTATGCGGGATTGTAAACTGATAGCCAAATACCGTACTTGGTGTGCTGAATTTTTTATGTAGCAACTAAAATGCTACAAACATGGTAGTACTAGTTATGTTGGGATAATACATAAATAGTTTACTTCCTAACCAGCAACCAAACGACTCCTAATAATATTCTGGGAGTTAACTGTCTTCTCTTCTAATTTCTTTTATGATTCAAACGTCAGTTAACTTCGAGGCTACTGTCAGGTAATCCAAGCTGATGAGGACAAAAGAAGATTGATATTCTCTGAAAAGGAAGCTAGCTGGTCGAAGTTTTCTAATCAAATAAATGTAGGTGACACTTTTCAAGCGAGGGTCGGTTCAGTTGAGGATTATGGTGCTTTTGTTCATCTGCGCTTCCCAGATGGTACTTTTCTTAAGAGACATACTTGTCAGTTGGGGTCGTGTTTAAGCCTAACTACTCGGAGATACTTATGTCAATCTTCGTGTCAACTAATTCTTATTTTACCATGTGATGCAGGATCTTATCACCTTACTGGGCTTGTCCATGTCTCGGAAGTGTCTTGGGATTTAGTTCATGACGTGAGAGATATCCTCACAGAAGGAGATGATGTGGTCAAAATCATAAATATTGACAGGTATTTTCTCATGATCATGCTTATGTGGATGTCCGCCAGACATTTTCTTTCAAGTTTAAACTAGGGTGTCAAATGGGCTAAAGTGAATTTGGGCGTCTAAATGGTGAGTTAATACATTGACCGCCCAAGAATTATTTGGGCTGAAATTGGTTGGGCTAGAATGGGCTAAAAAGTGGGTCATACCCAACCCGCCCAACCGTTACTAAGATCTAATATGATTGTACTTTAATAAATTATTAAGTAACTAAATAAAAACTATTTTTTCTTTATGGCTATATATAACATAACAAATAAGAAAATGTCTTTTTGAAAATATTTTGACAAGGTTTCTATAGGTCAATTTGGGTTACATATCACCCCAATTGTTAGATGGGCTGAAATGGACGGAGCTAATAAACGGGCGGGTTATGTTTTGATGAGCTAATTTTGCATCCCCTAGTTTAAACGGATGCTCGTTGACTTAGAATGATGAATGACCATTTTTATCATGTATATGGAGAACTTATTCATGAGGTGGTGCTTACCTGTAAGTGCAGAGAAGGTTACCAGGGGTCATTAGTCAACAGAGTCAACACTCCTGACAAATAAATAGGGTGACTTCACATTGTTTCGATATGTAATGCTCACACTAATCTTGTGATTCGTCAAAATAGTTTTATTATTAACTATGGTGAGTCGATAACCATTTGTACAAGGCGAGGAACTACTCGTCTGCTGATTGTTTGTTCTTTTTTTCACCCTGTAAAGAATGGATCTTGGGCCTAACTCAACCCCAAAAGCTAGCTTGTAGGGTGAGGATTGTCCAAGTCCATATAAGGAGTCCATGTTTCCATTCCATTTCCGATGTGGGACTCTTAACACTCCCCCGCACGCTCAGACCTCGTTAACTGAAGCGTGAACAATATAATTGGGGGGCCCAACATCGGTGAACAAAGAATCAGAATGGGTCTGACTCTGATACCATATAAAGAATGAATCTTGGGTCTAACTCAACCCCAAAAGCTAGCTTGTAGGGTGAGGATTGTCCAAGTCCATATAAGGAGTCCATGTTTCTATTCCATTTCCGATGTGGACTCTTAACAGTCTCTTTCAATTCCATAATAAATGTACACATTGCAGGGAAAAATCTAGGATTACCTTGTCAATTAAACAATTGGAGGAAGATCCGTTGCTGGAAACTCTGGACAAAGTGATTCATAAGGTAAGCTGTGCAAATGATCCAATTTCTGGCTTTCCGCCTTCAAATATCCTAAATCTTGCTCTAGCTGCATAATACTGTTACTGATGAATACCACACTTTGCAGGATGCATCGGTCCACCCTAATTCCTTGGATTCAAATGGCAGCTCAGTTATCGAGCCTCTTCTCGGGCTTGAAACAATAATTGAGGAATTAATGCAAGAAGACGGGTATGATTGAAGTTTATTTTTTTTGCATGAAGCCTTTCATTTGGCTATTATATGAAGATTTTATTAGGCCTAATGTCTGCAGCCTTTCATTAGGCTATTGAAGCAAATCTAACAAGTTACGTTATTTTGTTCAATAGCATATATGATATAACAATCAGTCGACAAGGATTTGAGAAGCGAGTCGTTTCACAGGATTTACAGCTTTGGTTGTCAAATGTAAGTTGTCTCAAACATAAACCATATGTGATTTGTATTCATGCACAATAAATTTCCAATCCTTTCTGTTATGGCATCTCACAGGCACCAGCCAGTGGAGATCAGTTTACTCTACTTGCTCGAGCCGGAAGACAGGTATCATCTTTCACCTCACGTATTTCCTCTAGGGGTGTCAAATGGCGGGGTCAAAATGAGTTGAGTTATAAAGTTTCTTGGGCTGAAATGGGCTAAAAAGTAGATCATAACCCAACCCGCTCAATTTTTACTAAGTTTTGTGGAAACCCGCTACATATCAGCTCAATTTTTTGATGGGCTGAAAGGGGCGGGTTGATTACCAGATCAAACTTGGGCGGGTCTCAAATCATTGGCTATTGGGACGAGAAATTGCTCTTTCCGCCTTGGCGAAGGATTAGGGGTTGCCCTCGTCCAAGAGAATATCGATTGCTCGCCCGACATCGGCTTCTTCACCCACCGGGATGGAACGACTCAACACGAGGTTGATGGACTTTTTCTTTAGCCTCTCGGCTTTCAAGTCAAAAAGTGTCATCTCTTGTTCAACCTCCCTGTACTCCCGGGAACCCGTTATCCTAATGAGCTAATTTTGCCACTCCTAATTCCCCCTTGTACAACCCATGCCTCGTTTTGCAATTCTGAAACGAATTGTTAATGATCAGGTGCAAGAAATACAACTGACAACATCACTTGATCAAGAAGGAATAAAAAGCGCTCTACAACGGGTCCTAGAACGTGTACCATAAGTTATATCCAAGAGCTCCTGGATTACAACAAAAAATGTACAACCGAAGTTAATGGGAGAAGCTCACACGGTTCGTTATTTCAAGTTTTGCAGGCATTGTACAGAACAGTAAAACCACTTCAAAAAATGTATAAACAAACATTTTAGAACCACATTTCTTGAGATATAGTTTTCCAGAAGCTAAAGGACCTATGAGCCGCCACTGCAAATTGTGTTAATAGACATGATAACATGAACTCATGCAATTTCTTGGTACATTGCTACCTATATATTAATCTTGATCACTTCTTTTTCTGCATTGTTTTTTCTCTCTTTCCAGAATTTGCAACTGTCTTGTTGTTAATCTTCAATTTGCTCAGGGTTGAGTCCTCTTATTATGCAAGAAGTATATATCTTGATTTTGACACTGTACTTCTATTTCTTTTATTTTATTTACTCTCAAGCATGAGCTTCTTAGTTCATACAGCAAATAGCTTAAACGTTTGAACTTTTATTTTTTAGTTTGACAATTTACAATGAACAAACTTTTAAGTAATTAAGTATTAAAAGTGCTTATTAAGCAATTTTGTTTAATTTGAGAAAGTTCTCTGGCCTTATTCCCCAAATGAACGTACTTACACCTAAGGATACTTGTGTTCCGTCAAACCGCATCGATGCCAACTTTTAGAAGAGCTCCTACTTATGTTGTGAAAGTATTATGCAGGAATTTTTAGCTTGTCTTGTGGTGGAAATTTTAGAGACATAATGCAATTAAATAATTAAAAAGTATGCTCTATTAATAGATAAGATGATCATATACTTAAATATATGGAATTAAAGCAGACAGAGGTCCCAGGTTCGAGTCTCACTACCACCCGAACAACAACAAAAAAAATGTGTTCAACTATAAATAAAAAATCAAGCCCATACATGAAGGACGAAATTCATCATTTGCAAGAAAGTTCGATCATGTCTCACCCCAACTTTTGGGGGTGTGGATGGCACCTGGTGCCCTAAGGCTTGAGCATACCACTCATGATACATGTAGCATACTCAACAATACATGGGCCGACAAGACCTCTGTCGAAAGATTACCTGACCAAATGACACGACCACCTGCACGCAGAAAAGGCTCAATATATATACAATAAGGCCGACAAGGCCACACAGGACTATTATATATAGGACGATTGTCTACAAGCCTCTAAGGAGTACGTCGACAACATCTGGTCGGGATAGAGCCCAGCCATACCCAACTATATATATCTATGCAACTAACATACCTATCAGCTTATTATACAACTCCGGAAGAAATCAGCGAGACAGTCTTCAACTGGGTCTAGAAACCTACTACGAGGGATCGTCTGTATCTCTATTTGTACATGCGAGCATGAAACGCAGTGCCCCAGGATGACGTCAATATGAAAGAATGTACTGAATATCTAAGGCATAAGAAAACGTAAGGAACAACATCAATGAGTAAAGGAAACTGAAAGCAACAACTTGTAACTTAGAATTGACTGAGGACCAACTGTCCATAAATGGAATATAATCGCATATATATAACGTCGTAGGTCTCTGAGGGCAATATCATCATTATCATATATGTATAAGTTGTGTATAGAACGTCGTAGGCCTCTGTGGGTAATATAATCAATATCATATTTGTATAAGCTGTGTATATAACACCATAAGCCTCTATGGGGAATATAAATATGTAATACATATACATAAAGACCATTTAGAGACCATGTAATAAACTTTTAAGCTCATCAGAGTGACGTAAGGTCATTACACCTCTGATTATCATTATGGAACTTATATCATCAACATATAAGTTCCATACAATAATGGTAAGGGAGGAAGGGTCGCGGCAGGGGTAAGGGACATCAACCCCTGCCGCCAAAGATCGCGCTGGGCGATCCACTTGCATACCAGTGGCCCAATTGGGCCCCTTACCCATTTCAACCAACGGTAGCCCAATTCCAGCAAGCAGGAATTCTCGGCCGATTCGGCCATGGATGCTGGCAAGATCTACGTGCCCACGTCGTATAAGCCCAAAGAGCCAACAAATGGCTTGACCCCCACCGATTTGAGCCAGGCTTTCAGTTCACTAAATATGCAGCAGCCCGTTGAAAATTGATACATGGATACGGGAGCCACATCTCACCTCACCCGCTCTGCAGGTAATCTTCCCAAACTGTTTCGTGTAAAGTATCTTCAATATATTACTGCTGGTAATGACCACCGCATTTTAATTCAGGGTTATGGTACAACCTATATCCAACCGCATCACCCATCCTTCTTCCTAAATAACGTCATGTATGCTCCCAACATTATCAAAAAATTTACTCATAATAATTCCGTCTTTGTTGACTTTGACCCTTTTGGTTTCTTGTGAAAGATCTTTCGACGGGACACTCTACGATATGCAATACAGAGGGGATCTCTATCCGTTCTCATCCATCTCCGCTGCCAGCTCCTGCTCTCTTAGTTGTTATCTCTCTGTCAACTTGACATAATAGGCTTTGACACCCCAGGAGCCCCATGTTTTTAATTTTCTTAGAGGCAATAACTTAATTAGATGTAATAATGAAAAACTTGTCCAACGCTGTGTTTCTTGCTCTTTAGGCAAACATGTTCGCCTTCCTTTTGTGTCATCTTTAAGTGTTACGTTCTCCTTTGACATTGTTCATGCTGATTTGTGGACATCTCTTATTACTAGCTCACTGGATCATAAATATTATCTAGTCTTGTTAGATGACTTATCTCATTTTATTTGGATTTATCCACTAAAATTTAAGTCGGAAGTTTTTGCCAAGTTTCTTGACTTTCGTATTTTTAGCAAAACACAATTTGAGAAAGACATCAAATGTTTTCAGTGTGTTAATGATAATGGAATTTAATAATTCAACTTTTCACACATTTTGCAAAAATAGTGACATGGTTTTCCGGTTTTCGTGTCCACTCACCTCCCCTCAAAATGACAAAGCAGAACGAATCATCTGCACCATAAATAACATGGTTCGTACTTTCTTTTTTCATGCCTCTCTCCCTCCCTCCTTTTGGATCTATGCAGTCAAAATTGTAGAATAAATCCTCAATATTTTCTCTACTAGTACTCTTCATAATATGACCCCCATCGAAATCTTATACTACTGTCGGATGCCCTCCTACGATCACCTCAGATTTTTGGTTGTCTTTGCTATCCAAATATGGCCTCAATCGCCCTTCATAAATTAGCACTCTGAACCACTCTGTATGTCTTCATAGGTTTTCCGTCTAACCATAGGGGCTATTTGTGTTATGGCTTGTCCACTCGTTAAATTCACGTCTCGGCACGTTACGTTTAACGAAACGATTTTCCCTTTGCATATATTCATAAATTATGAAACACGAACTACACCTTTCTAGAGGAGTCCGACACCTCCCCGTCATACTTACCGAACTCTGGCGCACCACCACAACCACCTCACTGTTCAGTCATCGTCTACCAACACTGCCACCACCGGAAATCGATCGGACCATCCTCAGTCCTCGCCGATTGTCGGAGCCACCACCAGTTCTCTTCCCGTCACTGTCTCTCCTCCAAGCCGACAAAATCAACTACCAGTCGTTGTGACACCGATCGCCGCTCCTCCACTCAACTGCACCAACCCCGGCCACAACCCCGCCGGACTTCGCCCCTGCATCGCCTCGACCGGTCGGTTACCCTCCGAACTAGTCCGAAATGGAGTTATTACACCCTTTTTGGCGATACGTGCGGAGTTGTTACTTTTAAAACGCGTGAGAAACCGTGAGAACTACTCTCTTGGTCGGAAAAGCAATAATTTGGCAGGAAAAATCCATTTTGACAACGAAGCTCCACAATTCCAATTCATCTGTCATTTTTTCTCGTTTTTTTTTAAAAACTCTTTCATCTCATTAACCATAACCCAACTTATTTTTTATCTTACTAAAAATTTCTTATTTGAGCCATGAAAACCAAAACCCATATCATAAATTCACCAAATCATATTTCACATTAACATATATGATATGCCAGAAATAAGAGCAGAATGTGCAACAACAGCAACAACAACAACATACTCAGTGTAATCCCATCAGGTGAGGTTTGGGGAGGATAAGCAAACCTTATCCCTACCTTGTGACGGGTAGAGAGGTTGTTTCCGGTATACTCCGGCTCAAGGAGAGATAAAAATGCATCAATAATAATAAACGGTAATAATAAAAGAGTAGAAGGTGCATTGTCCAAAAAAAAAAAACTAGGAAAAAGGTTCCTCTTTGACAGAGAGAGGAGACTGGAGAGTAGCCACATCCAAAAGCATGCTGGTTCCTCATTGCTTCAATTTCTACAATCACATCTCTTGTTACGTTAACTTGTTTTATAACCACTTTTAATGTTCCTATTCATTCAATTGCAAAGCGTTAAACTAGAGAATTAAATGATAATTTCTTTGACAAAAAAGAGAATTTGTACCAACCATCCTAAAGGACACCATGAATATGCAAACGAAGCCACAAATATACAGATGCAGAAAACCAGTAAAGCTGAAAATTAATGAGGCAAAACTACATCATTATTATTCCCTATAAGAGCTGCCACTGATGTTTTATTTTGAGGTACATGTACCTATATTTATAATCACAATAAACTCATCATACAAAGATGATGTGGTGGGAATTTACAACCCACAGGGGGCATAGCAAAAACCTCAGTAATAGCTAAAACTTTTAACACTTTTCCTATGCCTTCGAAGTGTCTAGCATCTTCCTAGGATACATGAGAACACGTTCCACGGATTTACAGTTGTTTTGGTGTGTAGAAACAGATGATCATTGCTCTCTGCTTTTTGTCCACAAAGTAAACACCTCGAGCAAATCTGCATACCTCCTCTGCAACACTTCATGAGTTAAACAAGACTTCTAATAAAGGTATTTAATCTTCCAAATTAGTTTCCAAGGCCAAATAACTGTCAATGACTTATCATTGTTCATTTTCTAGTAGCTAGACTTAACTGCGTAAACTACCTTGCTACACAAATTCCAAATTGGTCTGTCCGGACAGAGGTGCCTGAAAAAATATTAAGTATCTGAAGCATACTTGATACTTTATCAATTTCCAAATCATTTACAGCCCTTCTAAAGAGCAGCCACTGCTGTCTGTAATATACACATGAAATGCCACCATTTAAGAAGGGTATTCTCCAAACAAACTTATCGAACTTTAATACAAAGAATGAAATAAAGGATGCAACCACGTTGATAAAGCCAGTGATGACAGCAGATATAAGCAAAGCATCACTCTTAAATTCTAATAATGTTTGGAAAAGTATGGGAGAGTAGAACATGAGTGCATGAACGCCAGTGAGTTGTTGGAATGAGTTAATCAGAACTAATAGAATCAAATTGGGTTTGTACTATTCGGACGATTGAAGAGAAGGTTGGTCCATGCTTTCTTGGATGTTTCACTTGTCATCAACAGGTCAACAAATTCAGCAATAACATAATCAACTCCTTGTCCAATATTTTTCAGCAATTTTGCACCCTCCTTTTCCTCTCTCATATCAATCAACCAACTAGGACTATCAGGAAGGAGTACAGATAAAATATGGATGACTAGTGTTGGCACCGCCAACCCCAATTACCATGATCAGAAATGGTCTCATTTCCATAGTTCACCACAGTGCTAGTGACAGCACCAAAATAGGTAGGAGTGCCAAATAGGCGGGTACTGTTTTTAGCCCATTCTGACCGTGCCCAAATTCCACTTAAACTTGGAACTAATGATAGATATGTCAAGTATATAGGCCTATCAAAATTCCAAGTTTTTTTTTTGCATAAGAAATATTCCAAGTTTTAAGGACCACAGAACTAAAAACATTGGAAACAAGGAACAGCGGCTGTGTATCCGACTCTAATTCTGAACATAGAGAACTAAAATAGGGGCATAGCCAGCTTAAAAGGTCAGCATACATAGAAATTACAAAGAAAATTATAAAAATAAAGGGATTTTGGGAAAAACTGCATGCATTAAGGAACAGGGATGAAAAACGTACCAAAGAAAATGATCTTCCAAGAGATTGAGGCATCTGTTCCAATACCATGTTTCTCCATCAAACAAATCAGCTCACTTTTGCTGAGGTGATCTGGAAGCGAAGTGCTCCCCTAAAAGTTTCAAAGCAAAACCAACCAAAGTAAAAGGAAAAGCTGAAATGGGAAACCTCTCACCAGATGCATGTAACCGTCTTTAAAACATAGGACATTGTACATTCTGAATTTAAATACTGAACCTACAGGAGCATTCATTAAAAACAACAAGCTTCGCAAATAAGATTTCTGAAACAAAAAAATCAGACTATTTCTGTCTGCTAATACATCATGTTTAGTAAATTATGTCTGTTTGCTAATACAACATGTTTAGTTAACTTGTAGCAAAAGAAAGAATAAAGTGTCAAGTAAAATGGATACTGAAATCTCCAAAATACACTCAGAACTAAATTAAATGACAAAAAACTGACAGGTCAACCATCAGCTCATCCCATGACTCTTCTATAATAATAAAGATAATATACAATTGCTGGCCATTGATCCTGTTGAAATTGATTCTAAATGTTTTGCCTTTTTTTTCCATTGATAAGGTTATAATGATAAGGGCACAAGATAGAGCTAGAACAAATGTGTGAATCAAAGACTCTATCACATGACAAAAAGAAAGAGAGTAAACAACTCATAATTTATGAGATACTAAAGATTTGTCTTTCTACAAACACCTTCAAAGCAGCAAGGCAGCCGCTCCAACTCCTTTTTAGAATGTGCAGGTACTTCCGGAGCACAATACGTCATGTATCTATAGAAACTAAAGCCTAAGCAGAAGCTCAAAGACAAAGCTCTAACTAAAAATTCTACGTTCAGCATGTAACCAAGAACCTGCATTACTAATCCCAGCAATACGTCTTTTCATCCAATGTCATAGGTTGTGTGCGTGAAGTGCACAAAGGTATAGAAATATGTGGTGCAGCCTAGCAGTAGCTGGAGATTGAACTCCAAAATGTGATGTAAGGCTGCTGCAGTTATCATAGGAACGACCTCAATCATAAATTTGGCCTTGGCACCCATTAACCCGAAAGGCATGTCGCGATACCAATAAATAACAGAGTGCACAACAAGAATATGAGCTACTAGGCCCCCAAACAAGAGAGTCACGTTGAGAACCACCGAGGTCTTGAAAACATGTTGATCACCCGTCAAATTCACTAGGGCCAGGGACATGCATAGCCAAGGAACATTACTATGAAAAAGCCACCATAGATCATTACCATAAATGTCTAGCCCTGAAAGAAATACAAGAAAGAAGGAATTCAGCATATCAAAGAAAGTTGCAGAAAACACAAAACATTGAGCACACCAAGACAATGAACAAGCACAATCTTGAGGTAAAAAGACTTACCAGCACGGACCCCTGGCCAGGCCCACCTAAACTTCTTGAAAGATGAAACCACGGCCTTGAAGCATTGATCAAATATTTCACTTCTTTAACACACACATACAACTCAAATGGATCAAATTAGATGATAAGATATTCACAATATGAGCAAAGGAACCAAACGATTTGATAACGCTACTTTAAACACTAGTAAAGTCAGTTCCATTAGCCCCAATACCTTCCCCTGATAGGTGTGTAGTCCAAATTTGAAATGTAGGGTACAATTCTTGTAGTAACAAACAATCTATTCAACCAACTTAAACAAATTGCAAAAAAACAGGAACCAAGCTTGGCTTCTTTTTTTTCTTTTTTAAGTATGGCTTTAGGGTTCTAAGCCTGACAATTCAAAAACTGTTCCTTTAAGGTTCAAAGAACAGGAATTTGCAACAACAAAAAAAAACAAGCTTTCATTTTTTTTTGTTTAAAAAAATGTTCCTTTAGGGTTAAAAGAACAAAAAATTGCAAAAATCAAGAACCAAGCTTGGATTTTTGTTAACCTTTAGGACACGTTTGGAACATCAGATGTTCTGATCAGGACAAAAAAATACATTGTTTGGTGATTTTAACCAGACTTGATATCTTATTTTTAGAAATAAGACAATCCAATCATTCATTTTAGACCCATCTAACAGTGGGTCTCCCTAGACTGCATTTAAAAATAAAAATACAATTCATTATATATTAATACTCTAATACCGCCCATTATATATTAATACTGATGCAGATCCAATGAAATTAAGATGCCCAAATTTGACGTACCAAACGAGCCTTAGGGTTCAAAGACTGAAAATTTGCTTTAAGAGCAATGTGTTGAAGCAGGAACACGATAAAAACTATATAAATTACAATAACTTTCATGTATATAATTTATTATTTAATTATACAATAAATACAACAATAACAATATATTATAATTTCACAAAGTGGGTTCTGAGAGGGTAGAATGTACACATATCTTACTATTAGAATGTGTATAAATATTATTTAGTCATATATAGTCTTATGTAATTATAATAAATATAGGATGCTATTGTATAAGGATTCCTCATTGTATTCCAGTTAACAAGGTCTGAGCGTGCGGAGAGTGTTAAGAGTCCCTAATCGGATATGGAATGAAAACATGTAGAATTTGAACAATTCTCACCCTATAAGCTAGCTTTTGGGGTTGAATTTGGACAATACTCACCCTCAGGCTACTGTGCTCAACCTTTCTCTTCCCGCTACTGTGTTAGAGCAGCCTCAGGCTAAAACTCCAAAGCCTTTATGTTTTTCTGCCTCTGCCTCCGTGCCTGTTTTTCTCCTTTCACTTTTCCCTTTTTTCTGCCTCGCCTTCGTTGTTGACACTCAATTTTAACCCTCTCTTTCAATTATATATCGCCAAATTAAACTTTTTAAACGCCGTAAAAGAATAATTTTAATAATAACATATACATACATAAATAAGGAATTTAATAATGGCGCATTAAGCACTCTTTAAATATCATGTCCGCATTTGTTAATACTCAAAGCAATTTCATAAATATTATTTATAATTTAAACCCCATTTTATCTCCCACTAAATAGAAACTAACTCTCCTAAACTTCTACCCAAAGCAGCCCAAATACACCAGCACAATTCCATAACTAGCCCAAACATCCCTTTTATTTTTCGTCCAAAAACCCGTGGCCCAATCCCGTTAAACCGACCCAGGCCATTACTTATTACACCCCATCATCCCAATATACACCAAACCTAAACAAAACTCAAAGGACCCTAAACCTAATCAGAATCGCCACCTTCATCCAACACTCAATATTCTCGTCGGATTTTCGATCGGAAAATTCGGTGTGTCCCCTTTACCATCGTCATTTACCGCAAACAAATCGTTCCCAAATCTTACCACAAGTCTCGAAATTAGTATCCCCCAATTTACTCCCACAAAAATCCTCTGAAATCTTCCAAATTACCACAACCAAAATCATCTGTATATCATCCAAAATCACCTCCAATCTTTACCATCGTTATTACCAAAATTATCTCCATAAAAATCGTCTTCTTCTGAATAAGAATTGTAAGAAATAACCTCCAAAATTGGCCCTACAAGATTATCCAAAAACATACCAAAATCGAACCCAAATTGGGGCTATAAATGAATCTTTCTACATATGCAATAGGCCTACATAAAAAAAACAGGAGAAAACCCTTCGAACATCGATCGAACACCAGCGAAGAACAGAAAATGGCACTCTCAAACATTTATTTTTGCATATTATTATCCTCCATAGCATAAAACATAAATTCAGAAATAAATCGACGAAAAGCATCATTCCCTTTCTATCGCATCGCAATAAATCCTTCGAGTGGATCGACGACTTGATACGCTGCCTCAGTTCGCTACGCGGAGAAGGTAAACTCAAAATTCCTCTCGACTCTAGTTTATTTCTATGTTTTATGGCTTTTTAGATGTTTTATATGGACTAAACATGGCATACGGGGATGCATTCGGACAATGTGTGATATGTGCTTCTACTGTTTCTGTATTTTCAGTGATATGTTGGCTGTCAATTCAGTTTGTGACTGTTAGTTCGAAATTGTGGTACTCCATGCTAAGTCTAATATGAAATTGTGTTAGTTTTGCTGCCATGTATCCTTGTGTCCATTCTGCTAGTTTTAACTTTTAAGTGATATGACCAATTCTCCTAAGATTGCTCCGACACTATATCAAAGGCTCTGTAGCCTATGTGCCCTGTCTGTCATGTTTATTTCGTCCACGGAATCTTGAAATGCTAAGTTATGATGAACCTGTCTACCTTTTGAAATTGCAGTCAGGTTTATGGAACTGTTTATAATGCTAAACTTGACTGTGTCTGTGTGTTGCGTCCCATGAATACTAGTCCTGCACCATGCATAATAGCCCCTTCCTTCATTCACGTATACTGGAAATCTGCTTAGGGTCTTATTGAACATGCTGATATGAGTATCCAGGAACTATGTGCTATGCCATGATATCTAAACGAAAACTTGAAACTGAATCACTGCACCCAATTTTAATGAGTATTTGTTCAATCGATTTTGTCCTGCTTGTTTGTTGTTTTGAGTTTAAAGTGTAGTAAGCATATGCAGGGATATATGGATAATATACTCAGTATATTTTGGCTTATTGTTGGCATGTCATTGTGCATATCATGTTGTACATGTTTCGGGGCTTGTCCTATTCTTATTTTCTCAAATCATCTCTGCGTGACAATTGTTCCCTGAGGCCCAACCATGACTAGACTGTTTCGGGCTGTATGCTGGACCCATCCCCTCGACTTAACAGAGTCTGAAACTGCCTGTATGGATTAATATATCTTCATATATGAAATGTTACGTCTTTGGGTTGTATTTCTGCATCGTCTGCCTAATTGTCTATATCAAGGCCCAATATTTGGGTTGGACAACCTTTTTGGTTTTCTATTGTCGGACCTGCTATCTCATTTGGTTTTAATAATTAAATCGCAAGCATGTTTGAGTATGTGATTATCTTTTCTATTTTTTTGGTTGGACATATACTAATCCTTATCTTTTCTTATATTTTTTACATGAAATGCATCGGAGAAAAATGAAGAGTCTCAATACGAGACTCATCATGACTATCATCATACGAAGACCCACATCTATGTTCATCGACATATCCGCATCAGAAATTCCAAACTACAAGCGGAATGACATCGCCACTCCTTCGAGTCGTCTTTATTAATTCCTTATTCTGCCCTATTTATTTGTTGTAAATTAATTGTCTAACATTGCATTACTAGTCGAACACTTAGAATAGTTAAGCTTTGAGTCGTCATTAGAAAGTAGTTTGATACTAGAAATTTGTTTCCCCTTAATTATTTTAGGTTTGCCATACATTGTTTAAGTTATACTAAACCTCCTAATAATCTTCACCTGCATAACTATCCATGTAGTTAGAATATTATTTGTTACCAGATTTCTAACCCATTTTCTTACAAACCCTTATTAACATTCATAGAAGAAAATCATTTTAGACACTTTACATGTTAGGCCTATTTTAAACATTCATTTTTTTTAATATAATAATTAACTTAGGTTTGAACGGACAACCACAAGTTAGCGGATATTAGAGGGTGTCTAACTCCTTCTCTTTAGGATAATAAAGAACTCTTGCCCAGAATCTCATTAGTTTTACAGACCATTTAAATGGAGTTAATGTTGGTTTTACTTAGTTGACATTTAGGTGTCCTAATTCACCCAAATAATTAGGTGGTGACTCCGCGAACCCTTTTAGCATTTTATTTTTATTTTTAAACAGACAGAATTCGTTGAATAATGTTGCGGTAAAAAAGGGCGCGACAGAATGACGACTCTGCTGGGGATAAGCAGGTTCTTGACCACAACAGAGCTAGGGTTATTATTGGGCTATATTTTTTATATTTAATTTTCTTGTGTGTTGTAAATTGCTTTTATTTGTAACTGTTGTAATTACTATTTTTTATCGCTTTCCTTAACTGACATTCTGCTCATACTTCCTCTCTTACGGAAATTTCACACTATATGCGAGGTGTGTTTCGTGCACCCGCAAAATTTCTTTCATATACCCAAAATTTAGGAGAGTTGGCGCATGCGCGGAGTTGACCGGTTCGTCTGGTCAGCCGCGTAATCTTCTCACTCGAGTAGTCCGCTCGAGAACCTTGCGTCTAGTAAGCCAAATCTTAGAAACTTAAGATAGAGCTATACCACCCTTTATACTAAGTCATGCATGCATTTACCTTAGGTGGGTCGATCCTTGGTAGTCTCCACAGCTAGAAAAACACCAAACCGGTCAACGAATTTCGCAACCCAACGACCAAATCAGCATATTATGTGTTGCATGATCATGACAAATGGATCCAAGCCAAAAGTGACATGACCAAAGTTGGAAAACGTAAATTCATTTTTTTGCATTTGTATTATGACTCATATAACATGACTATAAACACAATTTAGTCTTAGGCTTATTATTGTTATTATTTCAATAAACTTTAGCTTTATTTCCAACCGAATCATCTCATTCCAATGGCTTGGATCTATTTATCATAATTTTGCATATTTGGCGCTTAGACCTACCTCTGGCATTAAAAGGCCCCAATACATGTTAGAACTCGCTTTTGATGTGTTGTGCAATATGTTTGCTCTGTGCTACTTATATCTTTACAATAATTACATGCCTTACACTAACATGGTTTGCTGCATCTTTTGAAGGTTTTATTTTTTACTTTTTTCCCCCAAAACAAAGGTTGATTCGTATTTGACTAGGAGATAACAGAGCATCAACATTTCATAAGGTCGAAGGCACGATCCAATGACATGACTGATTCAGGAGCATCTGAGCAGAATGGTTTGGGACTCATCTCTGTTCCTATGGACGAAACAGAGGCCTCAGAAAAGGAAAACATTACAGATCAAGTCGAATACCTCGCCCAATTGCGACAACAAATGGCAACCATGCAGGCCGAAATTAAAAGGCTCCGAAATCTCACCAAACTACTCATCAGTTCAAATAACCAAAACAATCGAAATCCTCCACATTATTACCAATACCCACTGTCACGCCCCTTTTTTGACCGCGACATTATTTTAGCGAATCCTGTTTAATAAAATGTTAGAAAATAAAATAAGGTGTTAAAAATGCTAAAGTAGTGCGAAAAGTGTTAAAAGGGATGCTAAGAGTGCTAAAGGGGCTAAAATGCTAAAGCGGTTGCTAAAGGTGCTAAAAGTAGTGCTAAAGGGTTAAAGGTTGCTAAATAATGCTAAAGGGTTCGCGGAGTCGCCACCTAATTAGTTTGGTGAATTAGGACACCTAAATGTCGACTAGGTTAAAGTCAACACTAACTCCATTTTTTATGGTCTGCAAACTAATGTGAAATTCTGGGTAAGAGTTCTTTATTAATCTAGAGGGAAGGGATTAGGCACCCTCTAAGATCCGCTAACCTGCGGTTATCCTGCCAGACCTAGATTGATTATTATATTTAAAAAAGATGATGCAAGTGTTTATAAAAGAATGCATTTTTTATAAAATATTTATAAGACTAATGTTACAAAAATATATACGTAAAGTTTAAAAAGCGTGCATATAAAAATGATGCGAAATTGATGTATTTATTAAAGATATGCATTTCATTTACAAAATCAATTTTGATTAACATATACAAGGTATGATATAAAAATGCTATTTTTTTACAATGTATAATAAGAAAATAAATTTATTATGAAATAAATTATAATGCTCTTAAGTTGTTTATGAGAAAATCAATTTATTTGTTATACATTAACTTCATGATTAGATATGCGATTTTAATTGTTAGGCAAGAGATTAGACATGTCAGACAAGCCTATGATAGATAAATTAGAAGTGTGTTTCCAGTTTTAAAACTAACCACCCAATTTCATATATTCAAGGATTAATTGTTCTAGACAACCTATTAATTACAAAGTTAAATAATTAGGCAACAACTAAATAAATAAGATAAAAAGGTGGATATGATCGGGGAGGCTTTCAAGATATGTGGCGACATCATCTTATCCTATTTAGTCTTAGGAATACTGAGGCGGGAATGCGAATGCGGATGCACATAGACGCGGGTTGTCATTTGAAGTAGCTCGTGATGAGTCTCGCCATGAGACTCTTCATTTTGCTCCGATGCATTTCATGTAACAAAAAGAAAGATAAGGATTAGTATGCACTCCAAATAATATAAGATATGAATAATAGAAGAAACACTAAACACATGCATATGTTTATAATGTGTACTAATCATGCCGACCCGAAACAGTCCATCTTTCTTAACCAGCATGCAATTTCAATTAAACAATAAGCCTCTGTGAGCAGAAGATATAACTGAAACCCCACAGTTATCAGCATTATTTTTTCAGATTTCAAAGAGACTACACCCAGTTATACAACAACACTGACAGGGGGAACAAGAGAAAAGCCAAACAGGAAATGAAGTGGGCCCAACATTCAGTTGCGAAAAAGAAATAACAAGGCCATCCAAGATGCCTCAAAGTCCAGTTTCATTTATAGATAGCTAGACATGCAGAGGTTATCACACAGCATGAGAGTCATGAGCATGCCTATAGGGATTGTTTTCATGCGTAATTCCTACACTATAGAACTGAAGACAACTGCATTTTCATTTGTCTAAACTTGAATAACCTTAAGAGCATAGGAAAAACAGTAAATAATGAAGCAATAGCAACTAGGTCACATATTATTCTACGCTCAATCTGACAGTGAATTAAGTGTGTATCGGCAAGAATCTAAGCATACGACTTTCAGTTTCCAAGTTAATTCAGATGAGTATTTAAACTAGATGTTAGTATGTCCAATTAACATGTTCTTAAAACAACATATGGAGCATATGTACACTTTATAGTTAACCTAGACATGCTAGCATTCACATAGACAGGACTAATGCATATTATATTTCATATATGCCTGGACAGTGGACTTAGGTTGATACAGGACCTATGCAGGATGTAAGGTCATACAGGAAAGTATCGGCAATAATATGCATAAGCAGTTTCAAACTAACAAGATTAAGGCAAATGTACATGCTTGGTCTAAACCTGCATAGGCATGTCACTCGTCTGAAGTATGCAAAGGAATAGACTTAGATCTGTATTCGGATAGGCAAAGACAATGATGCAGTCGATTTAACTACATAGGAATAATCCCAGCAATCTCTCAAATATATCATTTTAGACATGATGAAGGATATTTAGGCTACCTAAAGCATACATAATTGTAAATATGATAAGATGCATCATCTGGGATGACACCTACCTATTCATATGGTGATTTACACAACTATGAGACGCATACTTGAATATTCAATCCAGGACAAACATTTGGATGTGCAAGAGACAATTTCATATCATATATGCTAGGAACACTTATAGAAATGAATGCATGTCATATTTATGGAACACATTGAAAAAAAAAATCAGACACATAGCATTTTCAGAATTGCCCAAGAATCAGTATAAATGTTTGGGTTACATATTAACATAGACACATCATCCATATTAAGTGATCGGTTCTAACTAATAGGTTCAGCCACCAAATAATGCTCACCAAACATGCCTCAAATCGGTTTAACACACATAAATGGCAAACTATATTATACCAAACACATTCAACAAGCGACGATCGTACGAGCCATAAAAATGTAAATTTAAACAGAAAGTTGGCAAGGTGATGAGTTTACCTTCTCCGGGCAGCGAATCGAGGCAGCGTATCAAGTCGTCGATCCACTCGGATTTGCGATGCGATGCGATTTGAGGGATGAAGTTTCGTTTGCAAGCGAATTTGAGGTCATGCCATTGATTGTTCTATTTTTCTGGATATTGGTCGATTTTTACTCGTTTTACTCTTAAAGGCTCTTGATTGTTGCTGCTTGACTGTTGTCTTTTTCGTGTTCTCTCTGTAGAAATCGATGCCTATCTATTATAAGGGTTTTTCCTATGTTTTTTCGATCTTGAGGGGGTTCCTCTGTGTAAACTCTCGGGGGGCCCTTTGCATGTAAGGATTCATTGATTTAAATAGCCCTGAATATGGTACTTAATATTGGTAAGTATTTAAGGTGCAATTTTGGCTGATTTTGGGTGTGATTTCGTGTGATTCTTACTGCGATTTCGTGTTTATTCCGATGCGATTTTGTGAGATTTGGGTGTGATATAGGCTAGGATTATGTTACCATTTAGAAAATGGGGGAGGGGGGGTGAGTACGTTTGTTATGTTGGATTTTCCAATCCGAAAATCCGGCGAGATTCGTGGTATCGATGAAGAGAGGTGCGGCGGATGACTTTTTTAGGGATTAGGTTTTTTTTTTGTTCGTCTGTATAAGAAAGATGGGGGGAGGGAGGTTAAAAGGGCTGAAGGGATGAGTGGGCCATGTCAGGCCTTTTGGGTCAGGCGATGTTGAAATGACGTGGGTTGGGTAGATTTTATTTAATTAGGTATTAGTTTTTTTAGGTGTTTTAATTTTAGGTGTATTATTTAATTAGTGGTGAATTAAATTATTTAAATTAACCCTATGTGTTTTATTAGTTTTAGCTTGGATTTTTATTATTACCATAATAAATGCGGGCGTGCTATTTAATTAGTGCTTTATATTTTATAATGTGATGCCGTTATTAAAACTTATTTATTATGTGTATTTATCATTATTTAAGTTAAAATTAAATTATCTTAATATGACTTTAGGTGCTACAATAATTATGAAATTGCTTTGCGTATTAATAAATGCGAATATTCTATTTAATACGACGTCATTGTTAAATTATTTATTTTATGTATTTATTTATTTATTTATTTATTTATCATTAAGAATTGTTTGAGTTTTAATTAATGGGAAATAGGGCTTAAATTATGAATAATATTATTGTTTGTTATTAAAACGACGAATGCGGACGTGAGACTCAAGATGTGCTTAATATTCTACGTAAAATGCGGTGCCATTATTAAATTGTTTATTTATGCGAGTATTAATGTTTTATTGTTGCATTTTATTATTATAGCATTGTTAAAATTATTTAAAAAATTTAATGTAATTTTATAGTTAATGACTGGACGAGAGGGTCATTGGGTGTCAACAACTTGTCCCTCTTTGTATGGAGATGATGGAAGAGTCTTCGGACAAAGACGTTGACTTATAGCCAATTTTGTCTCGATCCTCAGAAAAAAATGCTGGGCAATTAAGACAAGGCTGACGCAAATTCAAAATTGTGTCCCAGTGTCGAGTTATGACGATGCTGGGCTACCATGGTCAAGCACCAAGGCGGGCTGACGCGAACTCAAAATTTGTCCCAGTGTCGAGTTATGACGACACTAGGCTACCATGGTCAAACACCAAGGCGGGCTGACGCGGACTCATAATTTGTCCTAGTGTCGAGTTATGACGACACTGGCTACCATGGTCAAACACCAAGACGGGCTGACGCGGACTCAAAATTTGTCCCAGTGTCGAGTTATGACGACACTGGGTCGACGTGATGTTAAAATAAAATAAAATAAAAATAAACTAGCTTGAACCTAGGGGTGTACCGGTATTGACTTATGAAAACGCTGGGCTTATTGGTGATGTGGAAAGAGTGGACCGACGCTCGAGGTTGCTTCTGCCATTTGCTGGGAAGGTTGGTCCCCCAACAAATTGTCCCGGTTCGCTGTAAGAGAAAATTCACGGTGTGCTCCCGCTCCTGCATGCTAAGACTTAAGCAAACGGTTAGTGCATAACTGTTACGGCAAAATGATAACGCATGAATTTATAAGCAATGTAACTGTGTGAGTAGAAAATGTTATCCTGTAAAAATGTGATGATTGTTGTGTTGATGTGATGCTGCAACTGTTGAGACTTTCGTCCTTGCACGGACGCGTTGCGGTTGTGAATGCGAATACGTTGTCCTTGCTGCAACTGCCCCTTTAGATTGAAGTTATGTAGACTAAAGCTCAAGACAAAGTTAGTGCGTAACTGCTAAGACAAAATAAAAAGGCATGAATATATAAGAAATGCAATTTTGAGATTAGAGAAATCGTCCTTGCGTAGATGCTGATGACGTCGTCTTTGGACGTGGCAGCGTTTTCGTACGGGCGTCGTTTCAGACCGGGCGTCATTTGGACTCAGCGTCATTTTCGGACTTGGAGTCATTTTCGGACTTGGCATCGTTGACGTCGTTTTCGGACTCGGAGTCGTTTTCGGACTCGATGTCGTTTTCGGACTTGGAGTCGTTTTAGGACTTGGCGTCGTTTACAGACATGGCGTCGTTTTCGGACTCGACGTCATTTTCGGACTCGGCGTTGTTTTCGGACTTGGCGTCGTTTTCGGACTTGGCGTCGTTGACGTCGTTTTCGGACTCGGAGTCGTTTTCGGATATGACGTCGTTTTCAGACGTGACGTCGTTTTCGGACTTGACGTCATTTTCGGACTTGGCGTCGTTTTCAGACTTGGCGTCGTTTTCGGACTCGACGTCATTTTCGGACTCGGCGTCGTTTTCGGACTCGGCGTCGTTTTCGAACTCAGCGTCGTTTTCGGACGTTGCGTCATTTTCGGACGTGGCATCGTTTTCGGACTTGTCATCGTTTTCGGACTTGGAGTCATTTTCGGACTCGGTGTCGATGAAGACGTCATTGTGTTGATGCTACTATTCTTGCGAATTAATGCTCCTGCATGCTAAAACTTTGTGAAAATGTGCATAGCGGTTAAATCAAAATAATGAATATATGAAAAAGTAAAAATTTGTGAGTAGAGATGTCGTCCCTGTATGATATGTAGGACGTTGCGAATGCTGATGTCGTCTCTGCACGGACTTCTTTGGATGCCGACGCCGAATGTCGTCATTGCGTAGACTTGTTGGATGCTGCGAATGCTTGCTGAATGTTGCGACTGCTGATGTAGTTTCTGCACGGACTTGCTGAATGCTGTGAATATTTGCTGAATGTTGTGATTGCTGATGTCATCCATGCCCGCATACGCCGAAACTGCTCGTAAATTAAGGACCTCAGAGGCTAAAACTTAAGAAAAATTAGTGCGTAAATTTTAAGACAAAAAATGGTAGAGCTTGAATGTGATTTTGTGTAATGTGATGAAGATGTGATTGATGGTGTCGTTTTCTGGACGCGTTGTCTGGACGTGTTGTGCTGATATCGTCATTTCTTGAACATGTTGTGCTGCTCCTGTAGAATAAATGATCCTGCAAGCTAAGCTTGAGAAAAAATTAGTGTATAACTGTTAAAACAGAATGATAAATATATGACAAATGCAATTATGTGGGTAGAGAAGTCATCCCTGATATGTGGGGTGTTGTGAATGCCGAGATGTTGTCCTTGGGCGGACATGCTAAATGTTGCAACTGCTGAGATGTTGTTTGTAATGCCTTTGTGAACCGTATGGATTGTCATGATGTATTTGTTGTGCGCTTGTGCACTGCATGGATTGTAATTTGACTATATGCCCGAGCTGATGTGCTAGACTTTTGTTGCGGGATTTGAACTTTGATTGTTGATGTATGTCTCCTCCTGCTGCTTCTTTCTGCTTCTGCTAATATGAAGAATTTTTGTTGTATTTTCTGCTTCTGCTAATATGAAGAACTTCTGTTGTATCTTCTGCTAATATGAAGGACCTGCGCTCAAAGAAAATTTGAGTTTGAGGGGGGGCGGTTGATTCGCATTGACTTTGTAGTTTTGACTCTTGATGCTCGGACGTCTGCCTTGTTTGGACTCATAACCCCTGCCTGGTTTCCTACCTTTTCCCAGTTCTGAATATGCAAAGGGCGTTTGGCCTAAAGTGGGTCTCAATGGGGTTGCTTGTATATTATGTGTATTTTCGAAATAAGGGAAGGTTTCCTGATGGTGTGACCGAAGCCGATTTAGGCCGCCTACGTATCCCCATGAGGGAATCAGGTCAGACGTAGTTCCAATACAAGCGGGATTGGGTAAAATTTCTAAAGGTGGGACCGAAGCCGAAATGGCCGCCTACGTATCCGCCAAGGGAATCAGGTCAAACGTAGTTCCATTTTATTACAGATAAAGGGCAAAATATTAAACTTAACTATTTTATGACTCGGAGGCTGGCGCAGAGCACGAGTCCACTTGTTCAAAATGTCTTCTTGCTCTGCGTCTTCAATGGATGAGTCTTCAGCAGGATCATCCTTTGCAGCACACAACTAAACAAATGAATTATTCATCAGTTAAACAATATCCGACAAGGAGCACCTCCTTTTCTCTGGCGGTTGGTCGATGATTCAATTTTCTTCCCTTTTCGGGCTGGCATAATAGTCCCTTCCAGACTGTTTTCTTCATCTTTATCTATCATGTTCACGTGGGCATCTTCATAATCGGGAAGAAGGTTATTGTTTGCATTGAGAGGAGCATCTTTCAGCTGAATGACTCCCTCTTTGATTAACTCTTCTATTCTGTCCTTAAGTGTATAGAAATTTTCGATGTCGTGTCCCTCGGCACCGGAGTGGTATGCACAATGTTTGGTTTTATCGTGCCCTCGGGAAGTAGTCCTGGGGGTATTTTTGGGAATTGGTTGGAGTATTCTCGCGCTTTGACTTCTCATACCGGGCTATGGGTTCACTAAAGGTATATAGGTTTTGGTTGGTTTTCTTTGGCGTCTACGGGGTTTGGGTCCGTTTGGTACGGGTTCGTATGGTGAGTATTTTGGATATCTTTGGTTGGGTATGGTAAACAGGATATGGGTAACGCATCTTGATAATATATCGGATTTTGAGTGTTTTGGTTATAGTAAGAAGCGGTGAGCTTTGATACACCGGAAGTTGTTCGCCTATGTTCTGAATGACCACATGCAGGTGATCGATCCCTTTTCCTCTGTGAGGTACCTCCATGGAATATGTTGCATTGCTCGCTAGTTGCTTGTAGGGTCACAAGTTTGTAATCTGCATGTCTTAATGCCTTTCTTCCACGAAGTCGCCCATTCTTACGACTTCGCAAATTTCGCCAATTACACCGATCATCCTTTCATAATACGTCGCGTCTTTTAATGACCGCACGAGCAAGTGGTCATTTCACTCTCTGCCATCGAGGTTGGACCTTTATCGCTTCGACCGCCACCTCAGGGCGTATTCCCTGAAAGTTTCTGTGGATTTCTTTTCAAGTTTCATAAGATAAAATCTATCCGGTACAGTGTCAGTGTTGAATCTGAATCTATCCATGAAATCTTGTGCCATGGCATTCTAACCGTCCCATTTTCGAGGTCTTGGCATGTACGATCCAGCGCCTCGCGGTTAGACTCGATGAATAGTTTCATGATGATTGCTTGATTTTTCCCAACTCCAATCAATTTATCGCAATATGACCTTAGATGAGCTCGAGGATTCCCCTTTCCATCGAACATGTCAAATTTGGGCACCTTGTACCCCACAGGTAATTCAACGTCGGGGTGCATACATAAGTTTTCATATTCTAAACCTTCATCCCCCTTGTTCATCTGAATGCTTTTGAATGCCTATTTCAAGCTACGGATTTCTTTTGCCACATTTTCATCACTCTGGCTCGAGTCCGCCGCTCCACTTCCTTGTATTGATCTGTCTCGAGAGGATGACGCATAATAAATGGTTGGCTTTCGGTCGGATGTGCTAATGCCTCATATTGCTTGTTAGGACTAGTGATGCGTGTCGTCTGCTCGTATTGGGTGGCTTGGCAATTTGGACTGAGTGGGGAGATATAAGTAGGTGGAGGTTGAGATGTGTATGTAGTAAACGAATCATTTTGGAGGTCGGTTTGCAAATTGACCGGGCGAGTGACATTTTGGTGTGAGCTGGTATGTTGCGGCCTTTGCGGGGGGTTTTGTGGAAGTGGAGGCTCGAGGGCTTGTGATATGATTGAATTTGTCCTTTGCTCCGGGAGTGGTGCATTCAAGCTAATAGACAGGTTTGTGATATTTCGGAGGCTTTCTATTTCGGCTTGCATGATTTCCATTTGCTGCAATAATTTGGCGAGGTGTTGATGATTGGTGTTTCTCCTTTCTAACGCCTCTGCATCCTCTACAGGAACGGTGACGAGTCCTAAGTTGTTTCGTTCTGGTGCCTCCGGATTAGTCATTTATTGGATGATTGTGCTTCTACCAGTCAACGTGAATCAACCTTTTTGGGGATAAGCTAGGCAAAAATAATCCTCTAACAAATGAAGCAAACCAAGTTAGTATAATATGCAAAGAGTTACAGGCAATATATAATAATAAGCAAAGTGTGTGCTCTAACATGTTTGGGACCTCTTTTATGTCAGAGGGGGGCCTAAACGTCACATATGCGAGGTCATGATAGATTTGTCCCAGCCGTCCAACTGTAATGCTTTTGCACTTTTTCTAATTTCAGCATGTCATGATTAGGCTTGGATTTGTCTATCATTGTCACGCTACACATAGTATGCTGGTTGGTCGTTGGCTTGAGAAACCCGTCGACAAGTTTGATGTTTTCCTAATTGTGGTGTCGATGCCAAGGACCGACCCACCTAAGGTAAATGCATGCATGTCTTAAAATAAAAGGTGGTATAGCTCTATCCTGAGTTTCTAAGATTTGGCTTTACTAGACGCAAGGTTCCCGAGCGGACAACTCAAGTGAGAAGGCTACGCGGCTGATCAGACGAACAGATCTAACTCCGCACAGGCGCCAACTCTCCTAAAATTTGGATATTTTGAAAGAAATTTGTGGGTGCGCGAAGCACACCAGCGCGTGAGTGTGTGATAGTGTGAATTTTCCAGAGTGGAAGAAATATGAGCGGAATGTCAGTTTAAGAAAAGCAGTAAAACAAATAGCAATTAAAATAAAAAAAACCAAAATAAAGCACATAAAAATTAAATGCAAAAATAATGCCGAATAATAACCCTAGGACTGTTGTGGTTAAGAACCTTAATCCTCAGCGGAGTCGCCATTTCTGTCAAGCCCCTTTTTCGACCGCGACATTATTTTAGCGAATCTTGCTTAATAAAATGTTAGAAAATAAAATAAGGTGTTAAAAATGCTAAAATAGTGCGAAAAGTGTTGAAGGGGGTGCTAAGAGTGCTAAAGGGGCTAAAATGCTAAAGTGATTGCTAAAGGTGCTAAAAGTAGTGCTAAAGGGTTAAAGGTTGCTAAATAATGCTAAAGGGTTCGCGGAGTCGCCACCTAATTAGTTTGGGTGAATTAGGACACCTAAATATCGACTAGGTTAAAGTCAACACTAACTCCATTTTTTATGGTCTGCAAACTAATGTGAGATTCTGGGTAAGAGTTCTTTATTAATCTAGAGGAAGGGATTAGGCACCCTCTAAGATCCGCTAACCTGCGGTTATCCTGCCAGACCTAGATTGATTATTATGTTTAAAAAAGATGCTGCAAGTGTTTATAAAAGAATGCATTTTTTATAAAAGATTTATAAGACTAATGTTACAAAAATATATACGTAAAGTTTAAAAACGTGCATATAAAAATGATGCGAAATTGATGTATTTATTAAAGATATACATTTCATTTACAAAATCAATTTTGATTAACATATACAAGGTATGATATAAAAAATGCTATTTTTTTACAATGTATAATAAGAAAATAAATTTATTATGAAATGAATTATAATGCTCTTAAGTGGTTTATGAGAAAATCAATTTATTTGTTATGCATTAACTTCATGATTAGATATGCGATTTTAATTGTTAGGCAAGAGATTAGACATGTCAGACAAGCCTAAGATAGATAAATTAGAAGTGTGTTTCCAGTTTTAAAACTAACCACTCAATTTCATATATTCAAGGATTAATTGTTCTAGACAACCTATTAATTACAAAGTTAAATAATTAGGCAACAACTAAATAAATAAGATAAAAAGGAGGATATGATCGCGGAGGCTTTCAAGATATGTGGCGACATCATCTTATCCTATTTTGTCTTAGGAATACTGAGGCGGGAATGCGAATGCGGATGCACATAGACGCGGGTTGTCATTTGAAGTAGCTCGTGATGAGTCTCGCCGTGAGACTCTTCATTTTGCTCCGATGCATTTCATGTAACAAAAAGAAAGATAAGGATTAGTATGCACTCCAAATAATATAAGATATGAATAATAGAAGAAACACTAAACACATGCATATGTTTATAATGTGTACTAATCCTGCCGACCCGAAACAGTCCATCTTTGTTTAACCAGCATGCAATTTCAATTAAACAATAAGCCTCTCATGAAAGCGTAAGATATAATCAAAACCCCACGATTATCGTGATTATTTTTTCAGATTTCAAAGAGACTGCACCCAGTTATACAACAACACATACAGGGGGAACAAGAGAAAAGCCAAACAGGCAATGAAATGGGCACATCATTCAGTTGCGGAAAAGAAATAACAAGGCCATCCAAGATGCCTCAAAGTCCAGTTTCATTTATAGATAACTAGACATGCAGAGGTTATTACACAGCATGAGAGTCATAAGCATGCCTATAGGGACTGTTTTCATGCGCAATTCCTACACTATAGAACTGAAGACAACTGCATTTTCATTTGTCTAAACTTGAATAACCTTAAGAGCATAGGAAAAGCAGTAAATAATGAAGCAATAGCAACTGGGTCACATATTATTCTACGCTCAATCTGACAGTGAATTAAGCGTGTATCGGCAAGAATCTAAGCATACGACTTTCAGTTTCCAAGTTAATTCAGATGAGTATTTAAACTAGATGTTAGTATGTCCAATTAACATGTCTTAAAACAACATATGAAGCATATGTACACTTTATAGTTAACCTAGACATGCTAGCATTCACATAGACAAGGCTAATGCAGATTATATTTCATATATGCCTGGACAGTGGACTTAGGTTGATACAGGACCTATGCAGGATGTAAGGTCATACAGGAAAGTATCGACAATAATATGCATAAGCAGTTTCAAACTAACAAGATTAAGGCAAATGTACATGCTTGGTCTAAACCTGCATAGGAATGTCACTCGTCTGAAGTATGCAAAGGAATAGACTTAGATCTGTATTCGGATAGGCAAAGACAATGATGCAGTCGATTTAACTACATAGGAATAATCCCAGCAATCTCTCAAATATATCATTTTAGACATGATGAAGGATATTTAGGCTAACTAAAGCATACAGAATTGTAAATATGATAAGATGCATCATCTGGGATGACACCTACATATTCATATGGTGATTTACACAACTATGAGACGCATACTTTAATATTCAATCCAGGACAAACATTTGGATGTGCAAGAGACAATTTCATATCATATATGCTAGGAACACTTATAGAAATGAATGCAGGTCATATTTATGGAACACATTGAAAAAAATAATCAGACACATAGCATTTTCAGAATCGCCCAAGAATCAGTATAAATGTTTGGGTTACATATTAACATAGACACATCATCCGTATTAAGTGATCGATTCTAACTAATAGGTTCAGCCACCAAATAATGCTCACCAAACATGCCTCAAATCGGTTTAACACACATAAATGGCAAACTATATTATACCAAACACATTCAACAAGCGACGATCGTACGAGCCATAAAAATGCAAATTTAAACAGAAAGTTGGCAAGGTGATGAGTTTACATTCTCTGGGTAGCGAATCGAGGCAGCGTATCAAGTCGTCGATCCACTCGGATTTGCGATGCGATTTGAGGGATGAAGTTTCTGCTTTGCAAACAGAACTTCGAGGTTGAAGGCTATTGATTGTTCTATTTTTCTGGATATTGGTCGATTTTTACTCGTTTTACTCTTAAAGGCTCTTGATTGTTGCTGCTTAACTGCTGTCTTTTTCGTGTTCTCTCTGTAGAAATCGATGTCTATCTATTATAAGGGTTTTTCCTATGTTTTTTCGATCTTGAGGGGGTTCCTCTGTGTAAACTCTCGGGGGCCCCTTTGCATGTAAGGATCCATTGATTTATATAGCCCTGAATATGGTACTTAATGTTGGTAAGTATTTAAGGTGCGATTTTGGCTGATTTTGGGTGTGATTTCGTGTGATTCTTACTGCGATTTCGTGTTTATTCCGATGCGATTTTGTGAGATTTGGGTGTGATATAGGTTAGGATTATGTTACCATTTAGAAAATGGGGGTGAGTACATTGGTTATGCCGAATTTTCCACTCTAAAAATCTGGCGAGATTCGCGGTATCGATGGGGAGAGGTGCGACGGATGACTTTTTTAGGGATTAGGTTTTTTTTTGTTCGTCTGTATAAGGAAGATGGGGGGGAGGGAGGTTAAAAGGGCTGAAGGGATGAGTAGGCCGCGGGTCTGGGCCTTTTGGGCTGGGGCGATGTTGGGTTGGGTGATGCACGATTTATGCACACACTAACGCAAGTGCACGTGTCGTGACAAGTAATATAGTCTAGAAGAGCGAGTTATCGTCCTTAGGATTAGTGTTCAATTATCAATTTCTATTCTATGGTATCTATTTGGTAACCGATGATTGATAAATTATTTATAACTATAATTAAGAATGCTAACTAAAATACTTTGTTTTACTTCAGATATGGTGGAAATAGGGCTTCCAAATCTCCTCAACTATCCGCTCATCTTACTTGTTAATGCAATTAATTATGGTTCTTCTTCTATTTTGAGATAGCAGGTTAACTAAGCCGTTTTATACTCTTGTTAAGGTAATATAAACACTCAACCCCAATATAGAACCCTTCTACCTTTTGGTGATAAGATTGACTATAAAGGAGGATTAAGAGCAATAACCTAATAATACTACACAAGTATCGGGGTATTTTCGTCCACGATTTAACCTATGTTTATTCAACTATAGCATATTCACAATCTTCCCTTTCGGCTTTCGATTAGAAATCATATAGATTATGATAATTAGTGATCAATTAATTACCAAACATTCAAGCAAAATATTGAATAAATCTCAACAATGATAAGAAACCAAAATACGTTAATTCATAAGAATGAGTTTCAAGTGATTTGACATGGAAAGCCCTAGATTAAGTTAGTTCCTAGCCATAGACATGACAAGAACTAAACTAACATCCAACATAAACTATAAAGAAATAAAATAAAGAAATAAAGAAATTACACAAAAAGTGGTCTCTAATCTTGATCTTCAAGGTTGTGATGAATTGCCAAGGGTTTTGAACCCTTATTCTGACCTAAAATCTCCTTTTTATAGCCTCCAACTCGTCTCGGGTTTCCTTCTGGCCTTGGCCATTTCCATTCGAATTGGCGAATTCCACCTCGCGCGGCCTTGCAGCCCAGCGCGCGGCGAAACTCTGCAGCTCTCAGTAATTTGGCCGCGGCTCATCTTGCTTGGCTGGGCCAGCGCGGCCCCGCCTGTTCTTGCCGGTTCATGACTTTCTAGCTTTTGAGCTCTGGAACCTCTGTTACGCCCTCTTTTTGCCAATGAGCCACTTTAAACCATTATGACTCAAAAGAAAGAAAATATATCCTAAGACGACACGTATTTGTACAAAAATGGAAAAAAGACTAACTAAAAATGACTCAAAAGGTGTATATAAAATACACCGATCACTGGGCGACGTGGGTTGGGTAGATTTTATTTAATTAGGTATTAGTTTTTTTAGGTGTTTTAATTTTAGGTGTATTATTTAATTAGTGGTGAATTAAATTATTTAAATTAACCCTAGGTGTTTTATTAGTTTTAGCTTGGATTTTTATTATTACCATAATAAATGCGGGCGTGCTATTTAATTAGTGCTTAATATTTTATAATGTGATGCCGTTATTAAAACTTATTTATTATGCGTATTTATCATTATTTAAGTTAAAATTAAATTATCTTAATATGACTTTAGGTGCTACAATAATTATGAAATTGCTTTGCGTATTAATAAATGTGAATATTCTATTTAATATGACGTCATTGTTAAATTATTTATTTTATTTATTTATTTATTTATTTATTTATTTATTTATTTATTTATTTATCATTAAGAATTATTTGAGTTTTAATTAATGGGAAATAGGGCTTAAATTATGAATAATATTATTGCTTGTTATTAAAACGACGAATGCGGACGTGAGACTCAAGATGTGCTTAATACTCTACGTAAAATGCGGCGTCATTATTAAATTGTTTATTTATGCGAGTATTAATGTTTTATTATTGCATTTTATTATTATAGCATTGTTAAAATTATTTGGAAAATTTAATGTAATTTTATAGTTAATGACTGAACGAGAGGGTCAAAATTGGGTGTCAACACCCACCTACTCCATATCCCGGTTACCACACTCAACCCATATACAATGGATCCCAAGCATCCATATATTCCTCATCATACCTACCTACATACTCACAAAATCGAATGCCTACCGTACCCAAGCCAAACACAAACTATGATAAAATGTCACAAAAAATACACACCCCTCTAGCCGAGCCTTTACCCCAGGTGTATGAAAGACTGAGAGCTGCAGGGATACTCCAGCCGATTCCAGGGAGGATCCCTAATACCATTCTAAAATGGTATGATAAGACCCAGTGTTGCGCATACCACTCTGGAGTCTTTGGGCATGACACCGAAAGTTGCCACACTCTCAAAGATAAGTTCGAGACGTTAATTAGAGAGGGAGTCACTCAGCTAAAAGAAGTTTTCTATGATAACCCCTTATGGTATCAACCCACATACTCACCGCTGCCAAAAGCCCATCCATTAAATGCACCCAGATCCCACATAAATCCCTAAGAAAGCCAACCAAACCTATACAGCTCTGGCCGAACCTCTAGCTCAGTTGTACGAAAGGTTGAGAGTCGCAGGGATACTCCAATCAATTCCAGAGAAGATTCCCAACCCCCTCCCAAGATGGTATGATGAAACCAAGCACTGCGCATACCACTCCGGTGTTCCTGGGCATGACACCGGAAACTGTCATTCCCTTAGGGATAAGATTGAGGAATTGATTAAGGATGGGGTCATTCAACTGAAATAAGCCTCCCCTAATGAGCACGATAACCCTCTGCCGAACCATGGCAATGCTGACATGCACATCGACGAAGAATATAATTGGAAAGTACCACCATGCCGGTCCAAAGAGGAGGAAGGTTTGAGTATTCAGCTTTCATCACTCTTGCCGAAAAATTGATGTCTGTTGATCTTGCAAAGAAAAGAGACATTCCCTTTGTCAAAGCTCATTCCGCCCTTGATTCAGTTCATGTGCCAAAAGAAGATGACGCTGACGACGAAGAAGACCCAACCATCTGGGATGTAGAGCAAGGAGACGTTTTGAACAATTGGACTTGTACCCTTGTCCTGATCCTCCGAGAATCTTGACAAAAATGGTTTAGTTTAACAAAATAATGCGACTCAATTGAGTCCAAACTCACATTCACGTTTTAATATGTTTTGCCTTCTTTTGCTTGTAATATTGAACTACGTTATGACAAGATTCCCTCAGTAGGATACGTAGGTGGTCACTTCAGTTTCGGTCCCACTTTTGAAAACCTTACAATCCATGTTATTTATAACGAACTACGTTATGACCTGATTCCCTCATTGGGATACGTAAGCGGCCTATATCGGCTTCGGTCACACCATTAAAAAATTTCCTACATTTGTTTCACATCTAACGAAATACACGCTTTTAGTTTACCTTGATATGATAGGCAGACAACCCCACATGACTCAATCCCGTCCAAACAAAAGTTCAACACCCATAAATACTAGAAGCTAGGGTGCGCTGCTAGAAGACACAAAATATTAGCTAATTGGGTCTTCAGTAAACCTGACAACCAAGGCAAGAAATCGGACAGTGGTTGCAGGTCCGAATAAGCCAGGCGCTAGAGCATCAAGAATCAAAGCTGCAAAGTCAATACGAATCGACCCCCCCCCCCCAGAAAAAACTCAGCATAGATTCTTCATATTGGTACAAGTAGAAAATACAACAACAATCGAAGTTCAAATTCCGCAATAAAGTCCATCACATCAGCTCGGTCACGTAGTCACACTTCAGCCATGCGGATCACAAACGCAAAAGCAACGACATCATTGCAATTCATGCGGTTCACAAATGCATAACATCCAGATCAAATGCATCATTGCAACCCAATGCGGTTCACAAACGCACAACGTACAGACAACGACGTCATGCGGTTCACAAACGCATAAACAATGACATCATTGCAACTCATGCGGTTCACAGACGCGTAACATCCTGACCAAAGTTATTCTATTAGCAGCAGCAGAAAAAACAACCACTATCACAGTTCAAATTCCGCAATAAGGTTCTTCATATTAGTAGAAGCAGAAAAAGACAACAACAATCAAAGTTCAAATTTCGCAATAAGGTCTAGCACATCAGCATCGTCAACATCATGACGCATTAACATCAGTAATCCAATGACGTCATCATCATCATGTAAATCCAATGTCGTCATCAACATCACGTCAACCTAATAATGTCATCAACATTGTCAACATCATGACATCATCAGTATTGTCGACAACCCAATGACGCCATCAGCATTATGTCAACCTAATGACGTCATCAGCATCATGTCAACCCAATGACGTTATCAGCATCACGTCAACCCAATGACGTCATTAACATTGTCAATTTTTTATGATGACATCAATATCGTTAACCTAATGATGTCATCAATATCATCAACACTATAACGCCATTAACATCGTCAATTCAATGACATCATCAGCATTATCAACACCATGACATCATCAGCATCGTCAACATCATAACGCATCAACATTATCAATATCATGACGTCATCAACATCACGTCAACCCAATGACGCCATTATTATTGTCAGCACCATAACGCTATCAACATCGTCAACCCAATAAAGTCATCAGCATTGTCAACACTATAACGCTATCAACATCGTCAACATCATGACGTCATCAACATCGTCAACCCAATTACGCCATCAACATCACGTCAACCCAATGACGTCATCAGCATCACGTCGACTCAATAACGCCACCAGTATCGTCAACACCATGACGCCATCAACATCAAAACAATGACGCCACCAACATCAACACAATAACATCGTCAACATCAACACAATGATGCCGCCAGCAACAACACAATGACACCGCGATCATCAACACAATGACGTCATCAGCATCAACACAATGATGACATTATTATCTGCAACTATGACACCTTCAACATATTACATCTATATATGATGACATTCCTACTCACAGAATCACATTTCTTATATACGCATGTTTTATCATTTTGTCGTAATATTTATGCACTAATTTTTCTTAAGCTTTAGTCTACATGATCCTCAATTCAGGAGATTTGCGACGCGTGCGCAAGCGACATCTCAGCGTTTGCCATTGCAACGCGTCCGTGCCAAGACATCATCTCAGCATTCGCAGTCTCAACACCCTTGTGCAAGAACGTCATTTTAGCATCGCAATGCAAGGACGCCAGCACATCACATCCGCACAGGGACGATATCTCTACTCTCAGAATTGTATTTATCATATATTAATGCTTTATCATTTTTGTCTTAACATTTATGACTATTTTTTGTTAAGTTTTAGCCTACAGGACCCTTAATTTACAGGAACAGTTGCAGCACGTCTATGCATGGACAATATTTCAGTATTCGCAGTTGCAACATGTCTGTGCAAGGATGACATCTCAGCATTTACAATATCACATCAACACAATGACGTCATCAACAACATCGTCAGCACGTTACACAGGATGACATTCTCATTCACATGATCACATTGCTTATATATTCATGCTTTATCATTTTTTGTCTTAACAGTTATGCACTAACTTTTTCTTAAGTTATAGCTTGCAGGTACCTTAATTTACAAGAGCAGGAGTGCAACGTGAAATTTTCTCTTACAGCGAGCTGAGGCAATTTGTTGGGGGCCAGACTTCCCAACAAAAGGCAAAAGCGGCCTAGAACGTCGATTTACTCTCCTTCGGTATCCCTCAACATCACAACAATCCAGTATCATCATAATTCGACACTGAGATAAATTTTAAATTTGCGTCCGCCGCATCATTAATTCTCCAACATCCCGCAACACCAATAACCCAATGTCATCATAATTCGACACTGGGACAAAATTTTGAATTCACGTCAGCCTTGCCTTTAAGAGTGTCACAACAATTCAGTGTTATCATAATTCGACACTGGACAAATTTTAAATCTGTGACAGCCCTCTTTTTAGCATCATAGTAACCCAGTATCATCATAATTCGACACTGGGACAAAATTTAAATCTTTGTCAGTCTTGCCTTTAATTTCCCAGCACCACAGAATCCAGTGTCATCATAATTCGACACTGGGATAAATTTTGAATCGTATCAGCCTTGCCTTTAACTTCTAGCGCAACAGGAACGCAGTGTCATCATAATTCGACACTAGGATAAATCTTGAATTCGCATCTGCCTTGCCTTTAATTTTCCAGCACCACAGAACCCAGTGTCATCATAATTCGACACTGAGACAAGAGTTTTGAATCCGCGTTAGACCGCCTTTACTTTTCTAGCATCACAACAACACATTGTCATCATAATTCAACACTGGGATAAATTCTAAATCTGCATCAGCTTCGCTTTTAATTGCCCATGTATTTCTTATTTTTTATTCTAATTCTGATGATCGAGACAAAATTGGCTACAAGTCAACGTCTTTGTTTGAAAACTCTTTCACCGTGTTCAGTCAAAGAGGGACAAGTTGTTGACACCCAATTTTGACCCTCTCTTCCAATTATTTTCCGCCAAATTAAACTTTTTTAAACGCCGCAAAAGAATAATTTTAATAATAACATATACATACATAAATAAGGAATTTAATAATGGTGCATTAAGCACTCTTTAAATATCATGTCCGCATTTGTTAATACTCAAAACAATTTTATAAATATTATTTATAATTTAAACACCTTTTTATCTCCCACTAATCCAAAACTAACTATCTTAAACTTCTACCCAAAGTAACCCAAATACACCAGCCCAATTCCATAACTAGCCCAAACATCCTTTTATTTTTCGTCTAGAAACCCGCATCCCAATCCCGTTAAATCGACCCAACCCATTCTTATTACACCCCATCATCCCAATATACACCTAACCTAAACAAAACTCAAAGGACCCTAAACCTAATCAGAATCGCCGCCTTCATCCAATGCCCAATATTCTCGCCGGATTTTCGACCGAAAAATTTGGCATGTCCCCTTTACCATCGTCATTTACCACAAACAAATCGTTCCCAAATCTTACCCCAAGTCCCGAAATCAGTATACCCTAAATTACTCCCACAAAAATCCTCCGAAATCTTTTAAATTACCATAACCAAAATCATCCGTATATCATCCAAAATCACCTCCAATCTTTACCATCGTTATTACCAAACTTATCTCTATAAAAGTTATCTTCTTCTGAATAAGAATTGTAAGAAATAACCTCCAAAATTAGCCCTAAAAGATTATCCCAAAATCGGGATCCAAATTGGAGCTATAAATTAATCTTTCTACACATGCAATAGGCATCCAAAAAACAGGAGAAAACCCTTCGAACACTAGCGAAGAACAGAAAAGGACACTCTCAAACTTTTATTTTTGCTTATTATTAGCCTTCATGGCATAAAATAGAAATCCAGAAATAAATCGACGAAAAGCTTCATTCCCTTTCTATCGCATCACAATAAATCCTATGTGTGGATCGACGACTTGATACACTGCCTCAGTTCACTGGTAAACTCAAAATTCCTCTCGACTCTAGTTTATTTCTATGTTTTATGGCTTTTTAGATGTTTTATATGGACTAAACATGGCATACGGGGATGCATTCGGATAATGTGTGATATGTGCTTCTACTGTTTCTGCATTTTCAGTGATTTGTTGGCTGTCAATTCAGTTTGTGACTATTAGTTTGAAATTGTGGTACTTCATACTAAGTCTAATATGAAGTTGTGTTTGATGCCATGTATCTTGTGTCCATTCTGCTAGTTTTAACTTTTAAGTGATATGACCAGTTCTCCTAAGACTGCTCCGGCACTATGTCAAAGGCTCTGTAGCCTATGTGCCCTGTCTGTCATGTTTAGTTCGTCCACGAAATCTTGAAATGCTAAGTTATGATGAACCTGTCTATCTTTTGAAATTGCAGTCAGGATTATGGAATTATTTGTAATGCTAAACTTGACTGTGTCTTTGTGTTGCGTCCCATGAATACTAGTCTAGTACCATGTATAATCAGCCCCTGCCTTCATTCACATATACCGAAATCGCCAGGTCTTATCAACACGCGATATGAGTATCCGGGAACTATGTGCTATGCCATGATATCTAAACGAAAACTTGAAATCAATCATCGCACTCCAATTTTAATGAGTATTTGTTCAATCGATTTTGTCCGCTTGTTTGTTGTTTTGAGTTTAAAGTGTAGTAAGCATACGCAGGATATATGGATAATATACTCGGTATATTTTGGCTTATTGTTGGCATGTCATTATGCATATCATGTTGTACATGTTTGAGCTTGTCCTATTCTTATTTTCTCAAATCATCTCTCGTGACTTGTTCTCGAGGCCCAACCATGACTAGATCGTTTGGTTGTCTTTGGACCCATCCTCGACTTAACAGAGTCCAAATCGCTCTGTATGGATTAATATATCTTCATATATGAAATGTTACGTCTTTGGGTTGTATTTCTGCATTGCCTGCCTAACTGTCTATACCATGGCCCAATGCCTAGGTTGGACATCCTTTTGGGTTTTTCTATTGTCGGACCTGCTATATCATTTGGTTTTAATAATTAAATCGCAAGCATGTTTGAGCATGTGTTTATCTTCTCTATTTATTTGGTTGGACATATACTAATTCTTATATTTTCTTATATATTTTTACATGAAATGCATCGGAGCAATATGAAGACTCTCAATACGAGACTCATCATGACTATCATCATACGAAGACCCATATCTATGTTCATCGCCATATTCGCATCAGAAATTCCAAACTACAAGCGAAATGACATCGCCACTCCTTCGAGTCGCCTTTATTAATTCCTTATTCTGCCCCATTTATTTGTTGTAAATTAATTGTCTAACATTGCATTACTAGTCAAACACTTAGAATAGTTAAGCTTTGAGTCGCCATTAGAAAATAGTTTGATACTAGAAATTTGTTTCCCCTTAATTATTTTAGGCTTTCCATACATTGTTTAAGTTATAATAAACCACCTAATAATCTTCACCCGCATAACTATCCATGTAGTTAGGATATTATTTGTTACCAGATTCCTAACCCATTTTCTTACAAACTCTTATTAACATTCATAGAGGAAAATCATTTTAGACACTTTACATGCTAGGCCTATTTTAAACATGCATTTTTTAATATAATAATTAACCTAGGTTTGAACGGATAACTGCAAGTTAGCGGATCTTAGAGGGTGCCTAACCCCTTTCCTTTAGGATAATAAAAAATTCTTTCCCAGAATCTCATTAGTTTTGCAGACCATTTAAATGGAGTTAATGTTGGCTTTACTTAGTTGACATTTAGGTGTCCTAATTCACCCAAATAATTAGGTGGCGACTCCGCGAACCCTTTTAGCATTTTTTTTAAATTTTTTTTATAGACAGGAATCGCTAGAAATGTTGCGGTAAAAAAGGGCGCGACATCCGTAACAACCCCCTTTATTTTTTTATACTTTTTCTCTTTCCAGAAATCTTTTCCATATCCACTATAATGACTCCTCGCAGCCAGATAATGCGTGGTATATGGATACGGACGCCACGTCACACCTCACCAACAACTCTGATAATATTTCTCAACTGCGAAATTTAAATACTCCTCAATCTATTATAGTTGGAAGCGGTCATCACATTTTAATTCAAGGATTTGGTCACATACTAACCCCACCACCGCATCCCCACTTCTCTCTTAATAATGGCCTCTATGCCTCAAACATCATCAAAAATCTAATTTCTGTCAGAAAATTTACCACCGATAATTCTGTCTCAATTAACTTTGACCCGTTTGGATTTTCTGTAACGGACCTACGTACCGGAAAACTCCTTACGAGATACAATATTGAGGGGGACCTATATCCGTTCCTACCAACATCCGCTGCTAGTGTCACTTCTCCCACCCTTTTAACAACCATATCTCCCTCTACGTGACATAGTAGACTTGGTCATCCGGGTTCTCACATTTTTTATTCTCTTAGAAATCGGAATTTAATCCAATGCAACAAATGACTCTTTCTCATAAACACGCTAGACTACCATTTACGACTTCTATGAGTATTATTTTCTCTCTCTTTGATATTATTCACGCTGATGTATGGACATCTCCCATAACTAGCAACTTAGGCCACAAATACTATCTGGTATTTTTGGATGATTTCTCTCACTTTCTTTGGGTCTATCCGCTCAAACTCAAATCTCAAGTGTTCTCCAAATTTATTGAGTTTCGTACACTGGTTAAAACGTAATTTAAAAATGACATAAAATCGTTTCAATATGATAATGGACGTGAGTTTAATAATTCCTTTTTTCATAAATTTTGTGTGGCTAACGACAGGATTTTACATTTCTCATGCCCCCATACCTCCCCTCAAAATGGAAAAGCCGAAAGAATTCTCCGAACCATTAATAATATGATTCAAACCCTCATTTTTCATGCGTCTCTCCCCCTATTTTTTGGGTATATGCACTAAAAACGGTAGAACACATTCTCAATATTTTACCTACCTGTGCGATTCAAAATAGGACTCCCACCGAAATTATTTACCGTGGGATCCCCATGTATGACCATCTTAGAATCTTCAGTTGTCTGTGTTACCCTAATCTGACATCCACGACCTTGCACAAATTGGCACCTAGATCTACTTTGTGCGCCTTCCTAGACTTCCCATCGAACCATCAGGGGTACTTGTGCTATGAACTGTCCACCTACAAAAGCATAATCTCACGCCACATCACTTTTGTCGAGTATATTTTTCCGTTTGACAACATTTACAAATTTCGAGTCACTGATTACAAATTTCTTACCATTATTCCGGCATCAAACAAAAAGCTGTCATCCCACCTCCCGTCACTGCCACCACCGGCGGTCAATACTCCGCCATCACCACCACTACCCAATCAACGTCATTGCCTCACGCCGCTGCCACCAGCAGCAGTTCCCAAGTAAGTCATAGTCGCCGCCGGTTGCCTCTCCTCCCATCAACTATCGATCGACTGCCTTCTCTCCTCCCCAACCCGATGTCTCGTCTTCTCCCCACCGGCATGATTCACCAATTCACATCTTGTCACCACCACACAACCAACACACACCCGCAATCCAACCAGTAACCGGAACCCCCTGTCACATCCATCCCTACTCTCGGACCGACACACTCTCATTAATACTGGTCAACCCCAACCCCAAACCACCAATGACGTCGTACCCTACGCTACCTATCTCACCTGGCGTCGATCTGTCCAGATCGATACCACCACCACCCCACCCCGTCATACCCAGAAATTCCAGACCCGCCACCCCACCCCGTCATCAATCCCAGTCCATAAACACCCACCAACCCGATGATCAATTTCCAAAACCCGACCCCAGCCAATAATACCGACAGTACCCCTGCCCGCACTCAACGTATGAAAACCCATGCACAACACGGTATTTTCAAACCCAAAGTCCATTTTAACCTATCCACTAAAACAATATCCCAAATCCTCAAAAACCAAAAATTGGTCAAACTAGACCCCAATTGGAATGCAACCATGTGTGAGGAATTTGATGCTTTAACAAAATAGCACACTTGAGATTTGGTTCCTAGACCGGAGGGGGTGAATGTGATCCGATGCATGTGGATTTTTGCCACAAATACAGAGACAATGGTGATCTTGAAAGATATAAGGCAAGACTTGTGGCTAACGACACAAATCAGTAGGAAGGTATTGACTGTGGTGAGACTTTCAGTCCGGTTGTGATACCGTCCACTATTCGCACAGTTCTGAGTATTGTTGTGGGTAAACACTGGCCGATTCATCAACTTGATGTAAATAATGTTTTCTACATGAGAATTTAAAAGAAACTGTTTACATGCACCAGCCGCCTGGTTTTGTCCATCCTGCAACCCCTCAGTATGTATGTCGTCTCCGTAAGTCACTTTATGCCTTGAAACAGGCCCCTAGAGCGTGGTATGATCGCTTTGAACAATATATCATGCAGATTGGATTTGTATACAACAAGTGTGATAATTCTCTAGTTATTTTTCATAGAGGTAGTAGCATTGCATATTTATTATTGTACGTGGATGATATTGTGCTAACTGTCTCATCTTAGTTGTTGAGGAGATTGTGTACAGGGCTAAAATGACAAATTGCAAGATCATGTCTACTCCAATTGATTCTAAATCAAAGCTCAGTGCTTTGGATGGTGATCCTGTGTCAGACCCCACTTTCTACCGGAGTCTTACAGGTGTACTATAGTACCTTACTTTCACCTGATATTGCTTATATTGTTCAACATATATGCTTATTCATGCATGCCCCAGAGAGCCTCATTTTACTGCCCTTAAACATATCATTCGATACGTTAAGGATAACTTTAATTATGGATTACATTTCTACCCCTCAGCACCGACTAGGTTATTGTCATATATGGATGCTGATTGGGCAGGCTGTACGGACACACGATGATCCACCTCAGGCTATTGTGTGTTCTTGGGGGATAATCTCATTTCTTGATCTGCTAAGAGACAAGCCGTATTATCTCGTTCGAGTGCAGAAGCAGAATACATAGGTGTTGCTAATGTTGTTGCTGAGATCTGTTGGCTCCAAAACTTTCTTTTGGAGCTTCAGTGTCTGTTGTGTAAGGCGTGTTTGGTTTATTATGATAACATATCCGCCATCTATATATCTCATAATCTGGTTCAGCATCAGCGAACCAACACATATTGAGATGAACATTCACTTTATTCGTGAGAAGGTTTCTCTCGGTCATATCAAGGTGTTACATGTGCCTTCCTCTTATCAATATGCATATATATTCACAAAAGGCCTTCCTAGACAGCTCTTCCTTAACTTCAGATTCAGTCTTAGCGTCCGACCTCCTCCCGCTCAGACTGAGGGGGTGTATTAGAATGTGTACAAATATTAATTAGCCATATATAGTCTTATGTAATTATGGTAAAAATATAGGATCCCTATTGTATAAAAATTTTATATTGTATATCATATATTTATTATATTAATGAGAAAGACTTTCCAAATGAGATTAATATGTAAAAGTTTGAAACTCAACTTCAGATATACATGACGGAACAAAAAAGTTATTTTTTTTGAAATATGCAACATCAAACAAACTTAAGGTGAGAGAGGTCGAAAAAAAAGTAGAAAGCTACTTACCAAGTGAACCACCATACGATTATATAAATTACATAAATTGGCAATGTAAATTTGTTAATACCAAAATAGTGTATTAAAATTTTACATTATTACTGCATTGTTAAACTTGTGAAAGGGAGCAAAACATACTGTATTATATATAAGCAACTCAATTAACTTATTATAATGTGTTATTCATTTGATTTGTTTTTTTAAAAATAACACCTATTCAAAAATTTCCCTATTCCAAAATCAACGGGTCAGATCCAATTCCCCTCTTCTTCCACTTCTACATCCAATTTTCAGTTTGAATCCTACGCCTTAAACCATTTTGATCAAAATCAACGGCTCAGATAGCTTTCTACCCCTTATTCTGTCTCCTATTTCAATTCAAATCTCATCATTTCCCTCAACGGCTAGTTTTCTTTCTTTCTTTCTTACTTAAACTAACCCTAAATCCACCATTGTACAAACAATGAAGCACAACGTACAACCAAAAAGCACAACAATCTTAAGGGAGAATCATCACGAAGCAATGTCGAGTCCAAACCCTAGTTCTACGAGGCAACAGAAATGGCTAACGCCACCTCCGTCGTACCGGAAGAACAAATCGTCTAAAGAGAATGCTCCTCCTCCTCCTAATTCTTCAGATATGAAGATGATGATGAAGAGTCCGTTACCTCCACGTCATCCTAATTCTAATCATTTGAAGCGAAAGCTTAGTGTTGAATCGGAGAACGGCGGTGCTGTTGCCTCTGGAGCTTCCGATTCTGGAGTTAAAGTAATTTCCGTGAAATATATCTGATTTTCAGTATAATTTTTAATTTGTTGAAACAGTAATTTCCGTGAAATTGATCTGATTATCAGTTGAAATATGAATTGCAGTTGAAATTTCTACTATTTTGAAGTTGAATTTGTTGCTTAACAGTAATTTCCGTGAAATTGATATGATATTTAGTTGAATATGAATTTGTTGAAGAAAATGTCTATTTTGAATTTAAATTTGTTGAACAGTAATTTTCGTGAAATTGATATGATATTTAGTTGAATGATGAATTTTTTGAAGAAATATCTAATTCTGCTGAACAGTAATTTCCGGAAATTCATCTGATTTTCAGTTGACAGATGAATTGCAGTTGAATTTATACTATTTTGTATTTGAATTTGTTGAAACAGTAATTTCCGTAAAATTGATCTGATTTTCAGTTGATTAGATGAATTGCAGTTGAATTTATCCTTGAAATTTCTACTTTTTATAGTTTGAATTTGTTACTGAACAGTAATTTCCGTAAAATTGATTTGATTTTCAGTTGATTAGATGAATTGCAGTTGGATTTATCCTTGAAATTTCTAAGTTGAAGCAAAAGTTAACTCTACTGAACTGCTTTAGTTTCGGTAAAATTGATTTGATTTTTAGTTGATTAGATGAATTTCAGTTGAATTTATCCTTGAAATTTCACTTTTTTTTAATTTGAATTAGTTGCTGAACAGTAATTTCCGTAAAGTTGATATGATTTTCAGTTGATTAGATGAATTGCAGTTGGATTTATCCTTGAAATTTCTACTTTTTTGAATTTGAATTTGTGTCTGAATAGTAATTTCCATAGAAATTGATCTGTTTTTTTAGTTGATTAGATGAATTGCATTTGATTCACTAATTCTGATTTTTCAAATGATGGCGGAAGCCCAAAAGAACTATAACTCATTTGACCTGTAAGATCAGCTGATAAAGATATGATTGAGAAAATGAAGATCTGTTTTTACTCACATTTGGTAGTTGTTTTCATTGGTAGAAACATACATGTCTTGAGGTATAATGTTTTTGGTAGCCGTTCAATACAATTCATGTTCTTAAGTTTCTGGCTCTAACCTATTCTGTTTGTGCGAAGTAGTTATAATTCGTGAGCTTATGATCCTGCAATGATTTTAGGTTATAGTGAGGATGAGGCCACCAACCAAGGATGAGGAAGAGGGTGAAATTGCTGCTCAAAAGGTCTCGAACGATTCTTTGTCAATATCCGGACACAGTTTTACATTTGACTCTATCGCTGATGTCCAATCAACACAGGTAAAAAAGAATGTTTTACTTGTGGGGAGATCAATTTGATTAAGTACTGCATAATCATTTTTTTGATGTTTGCACTTGATATATTTGAATTTGATAGGTATGCCTAGAAGCAAGATATCAGCTAATGTGATTGATTCTGCTTTGTTTTGCTCTTTCAGCTAGATATATTCCAGCTTGTGGGAGCTCCTCTTGTTGAAAATTGCCTCGCTGGGTTTAACAGCTCAGTATTTGCTTATGGGCAGGTAAATTTAGCCTTATGTTTTGCAATTTGCTAAATATGTTCTAATGTAAATTATTTGACGGAATACATAGATAGACCTTGAACTTGTTCCGATATTCCATTTAGACACCTCAACTAAAACCTATGACCATTTGAACACTTAGCGTCTATCCAATTGTGCCACTTAAACATATTTGGCTGACATGGCACATAGCGTGTGCATCATAAATGTTCTCTTCAACCTTCCCCGGACTTCCACCATCTCCGCCCATATTCGTCTAAAACCAGCCAGCATTCATCCATAAAAAATCACCATACAACCATCCCTCTTCCACTATACATCAACAATACCTTTAACAGGAAAACAACACCTCCCAGCCACGTCTCTTCAACATCAGAGACATAAACTATCAAGAAACTCCATAAATACAGAGCTTTCGTCCTCCATACATATTTACAAACACCCAGCAACTTAACCACCATAATCTTTATCTCTGTCGATTTTATTCTCCTTCAATAAGAGTCCTATACACGACCTCAAAGTAAAAAACAAAGTTTGGAAGAGCCAAAATTGTAACCGGAGAAATTAAATTAAAATCAATAGTGAAAGCAAACCGGTATTAAAAAAGGATGGGGAGAAGAATAGGAGGTTGATGTACTCTTTGTTTGTTGGAATAGAGTATGGCCGCCAAGTCGGGGTAAGGGTAGGGGTTGGCCGGGTGAGGTGGCCGGGGTCGAACTGGCGGGTGCGCCGCCGCTCCGTCCCGATCCAGAGCGGGTCGGGTGGGGTAAATAAATAAATAACACACACACAACAAGATAGTTTAATAAAAACATCCCAATGCTGTTTTTGTGCCTCTTATATTATTCGACTAGATCACTAGAAGTATGATTTTTTTTTGGTAATACAATTTCAAAATTGCAACTTCGTGATATTGAAAGTTGCAAATAAATAACATAGTAAAATACAATTAAAAGAATTACATTTTAAGAAACACATTTTCTAGTTTCTTTATAATTTCTTGTGGTTTTTCGGTTGAAATTGATATATCTTGATCAAATTGGTCGACGCCGCCAGAAATCTCACGATAAGATTTCGTTGTAGTTGTAGTCTTTTCACGATCTCGGTTGTCGCGCCTCCTACGCTCCGCACGAATCCGGTCTCAATAGAATCGCAATCTCTAATAGTCTTACGCCAATGAACGTACTCTCTATTTGAAATTTTCCCGCAGAATACGTGCTTCCATACGCTGTTTGATAACGCTTGAATGTTCAACACATCTTGGGTCATCTTAGATAGTGTTGGAAATTTTTTCTCATTCTCCCTCCAGTATTTTAGCAAGTCTTCACGTCCCTCTTCATTTTCAATTGCTTCAGATGCATAACACTCATGAAAACAAAAACATCAACCTCGCTAATTTGGTTAGAAATGTTACCACTAAACATTCTCTGTCCGAGGCTTTGAACACTAGCCGCAGAAACAACATGTCGTTTTTGAGGTTGTATTGAAGAAGAAGAAGATGATATGGAAGCCGGTTGGTTGCTAGCACTTTCTTGTTGGTAATGCGTATATACTTTTTTACATTCATCTTGAATGCTAGACAACACTTCTTCTCTAGTTTTTCAATAGGTGGTGGGTCATTTGGATTTTTAGGAGTTGGAGGTGGAAGTGTGTCTATGCAATCATAAATAGTTTCAATAAGATTTTTACAACCGACTATTTTAATAGACGAATTTAATACAGCACTAATAAAAAATATTGGGGGAATAGGAATAAAATATTTTTTCATTTTTAGAAACATTTTTGTAATAGGTGCCTTATAAGCTGGTTTTGTCATATATTCACTAAGTAATATAAATATTAGAGCTATATAAAATAATATTGATGAAATAGTAGGATAATAAATATCAGAAAATTCTTTAGTAGCTAGATAAAATTTCTCTAAAAATGTATTAAGTTCTAAAATTGTATCCCAATCGGAATCTAAAAGCATATCATTAGGATTTTGATTACGGGCGTTAAAAAATTGGGTTATAGATTGTCTATACTCATAAGCAACACGTAGTTGGTTGTATAAATTTCATCTAGTGCATACTTCTTCGGGAATTTTTCTGTAAGGTAGTTGGCAATCGTGACAAAGTTTTTTTATATCCTTTTAGTCGTTGTATTCTATTATTTTTTAAAATATAGTTTATAGCAAATTGTATTTTTCCAAGAATGTCTTCAAAAAGTGATATATCATCCTTTACAACTAAGTTATAAATATGACATGCACATTTTATATGAAAATGATCTGGAAAAAATGGAGTTAAGACAGTTTTTAATAATCTAACAACAGAAATATTAGAAGAAGCGTTATCTAATGTAATAGTCATTATGTCATAATAATCGCAAACAGAAGAAATATTTTCTTGAATAAAAATACCAGTGTGCCTACTATCTATATATCTATATGCTAAAATCCGTTTTTGCATACACTATTTATAATCTACCCAATGACATGTTACCATTAAATAATCATGGCTGTTAGTACTACGACCTATATCAGATGTGATCGATACTTTTCCAGGGTAATGATATAAATAATAAGGTAAATATTGTTGATATTCGTGTGCAAATTTAAAAACATCTCTCCTAACAGTTGATCTAGAAAAACCGTTATAAGCAGGATTGTACATTGATCTTATATAATGAATAAAACCAGGAGATTTAGGAAATGAAAAAGGCATACCCTCCACTGCAACTAATTTTGATAATTCTTCCCTATCTTTCATTTTATCGTATTTAGGGCCTACAACTGCCCCCGTCATAGAGTCAATTTGACTTTGTACCTGGTGCGGGACAGTATGTGAATCTTGTCCCAATTGAGAGGGCATTGACTCACCCAACATTTGAGCCTTATATTCATCCCACCTAGCTTTGTGTTTGTTATTCAAATGCGTAGTTAAACCTTCCGTCCCGCCATGACCTTTTCCAATTTTAAATTTATAAATGTTTTTACAAATTGTGCATCTAGCAGCTTGCTTTTCTACGTCTCTAATCTCTATCAAAAAAAGTCCATACATGTGATGTTAATTTCGTTCTGGTAGGCCTCGTTTCATACTAGGGGAATAGGAGACGTTCCAGTTTGAGGTGCATTAGTGGGTGTGTCATCTAGATTATCTTCTAAATTAAAGTCTTGTTGAGTTTCAGAAAATAACTCCTCGTCTAAATCTAATGGTACTTCAGAAAATAATTCAGTATCAACAAAATCGTCATGTCTAGGAGGAATAGGATGGCTAGAAGAAGTACCCCTGCCCTTATTACCCCTACTAGTAGAAACACCCTTACACTTACCCTTAAACATACCTCTTAATCATTCCATTTTAATTATGCAAATAAATAATTAAAGATAATAAAATTAAGTGCGATAATTAAAATAAAGACACAATAATAATTTAATGAAGGAACAAATGTACCAAACGCTGACGTAATGTCGACGTGTAATCGAGAGGTTGAAAATTAAAACTTTGCTCAATGGATGATCCTCAACCTAGTTGCCAACTTCACTCCCAAATGAATAAATAAAATTGAATACTTAGTAGTCAATGTGGAGAGAATGAGAGATAGATTGAGAGGTTATGAGAGAGATTGCAGGAAGATTTGTGAGAAAGAATGAAGAGAAAATGAAGTATTTAGTTGGGAGTGAAGGGGTCGGGGGTGTGTGGGAAGGGGTCGGGGTCGGGGCTGGAGCGGGGTTGGGTCGGTGTCGGGGTCGAAATTTTTTCTCGGCCCGTGCAGTCGATACGGTACAGGAAGGTGGGGTCGGGCGGGTCGATGTGGGTCGGGGAGGTATACCCGCCATTGTGACAACAGAATAGAGTACCCAATCACCTCTGCAATTTCGTCCATTCTTCAACCATCTATGTGGAATTCTGAAGGAAGAATATTGTTGTGATTTTAGTTGGAAGCTCTGATCTAAGTGAAATGGAGGGTAACGATTTAATCGTTGAATCTTGGAGTCCAATAATGAAGTTAAGTGGTCAAGTTAATCTTTTAGGATCCGTTTCCATGAAGTTGCTTTTCAAATGGGTCATTGTCAGAGAGAGGAGAGTGCTCTGATTTGGATTTAATGTTATGAAGGCGTAAGGAATATTGTTGTGATGATGGAGCTGATAAGGTGATGGAGAAGTGAGATGGTGAATCTGAATAATTGGGGCCTGTTAGATGTGGATGAAGCCGTGAAGGAGATACAAACTTTGTGACTGTATGTGTTAGAGTTGAGCCTGGTTTTTTCTATTTCTTTTTCTCATGTGGTTCAAAGATTTTTTAAAATTTGTTTGAGATCAAAAGCCACCTGGCGTTATTTAATTGGCTTTTGTGCCTCATCACTCGCTTTCTACTTTGTTGATTGTTTGAGCAAGAGGTATCAAAGTGGCACAGTTTGAGCAAAGATCAAGTGTTCAAATGGTTATAGGTTTAGTTGAGGTGCCTAAATGGAATACCTGGACAAGTTCCAGGAATCTATGTATTCCGCCTAAATTATTTTGCTGACATGATGTCTTAATGGTTCATATGACTTGGATTAATCAGACTGGCAGCGGAAAGACGTATACAATATGGGGACCAGCCAACGCCTTGTTGGAAGAAAACTTGACAAGTGATCAACAAGGCTTAACACCACGTGTTTTTCAACGACTTTTTGAAAGAATTGAGGAGGTTATATTCTGTTGTCTCTCTTATTATATGAATGTTGTTTCTCCACTTGTATAAAAATTGACGGTTGTGGTCAATTCATTTTCTTTCCAGGAACAAATCAAGCATTCTGACAAACAACTCGTGTATCAGTGTAGATGCTCGTTTCTTGAGGTTAGACAACTTGACTGATTACTTTGCATTGTGAAAAAGGTCTTTACGTAACTGTGCTAAGTTGTTTAATACTCGTTGTTTGCAGATATACAATGAACAAATCACTGATTTGTTGGATCCTAGTCAACGTAGCCTCCAGGTAGAAGGAAACTAACATATAACCGTATTGCATTCATTATCTACTTCATGAGAAGTCTATATTAATAATTTTAAACTGGCTCACTTTTCAGATCAGGGAGGATGTGAGAACTGGTGTCTATGTTGAAAATTTGACCGAGGAGTGTGTTTCTACCATGAAGGATGTGACAAAGCTTTTGATGAAGGTTCAGACTGCAGCCAATTTTATTACATTGTATTGGACAGAAGAATAATGTGTTCTTACGTCTAGGTTTATAGAGATAAAGGGACCAAAAAACTATAACTGTTGTGCAGTAAATGTTTCAGCTTGTAAGGTGGCTGCCCCACCATTGAAAGATGAGATTACTAAATGGGATTAGCAGAAACCTTATCATGGAATTAATAAGAACCAAAAACCTCTTTAACTCCAGATAATGTGTGGTACATGATTAAACGAGACTGCATTTTTTATTCTCAGTCCTCACGTCCTTGTCATTTTGAAATGTCCATGTGTTTGAAAGAAACTTGATCTTATTTTCTTTCTGTTTGAACTTTGGGCAAAGATTAGGACTTCTCCTTCTTCACTCTTTCCCACTATTGTGATTTCCTGAAAGAGGAAGGGCAAAAGCCTTAGTTTCCCAGACTAATGTCCTTGCCTTTGTGTTATTTGCTGCAGTTGTTGTTGCCTTTCTTTTTTCCTGTTTCTTTTTAAATGTTGCTTAACATGAAGGAGTGGGTCACATATTATATTTTTTCGTCTTCTCTCTCGTTGAAGTTCCTGTCTAGTACATATAGTGAAGAAAACCTCTAGATTTCAACCTGTGTATTTGTTAAGTAGAGTCAGTGGTTTAGCATGTGATTTCTGTGATCTGTGTCAAATTCTGTCATCTGTATTTTTCTTCTATTCTTTTACTTTATTTTGGAATTGCCTTATGAAAACGGCCTGACGTACTTATAAAAGCTGATAGAACTTGCTCAATGAATATTTACAGGGCTTGTCAAACAGGAGAATTGGTGCCACTAGTATAAATGCTGAGAGTTCACGTTCGCACAGTGTATTTACTTGTGTTGTTGAATCACATTGCAAGGTAATAGCTTCTTATGTCCTTATGACTATCATCTGATCTGTAACGATCCCATAGACCTGTTACTATCCTTTATTACAATAATCTGAACTCTATTAGAAATACTAACTACCAAGTTATGCATTATCTGTTCTGTCATTTTTGTTTTATAAAGCAGTTTTACATATTCCAGTGACTGTGAGGACGCATGGAAAGACTTGCTACCTTCCCAGTTGTTCGTTGTATTTGAGATTTGTGAATATTTTTGCTGTTGATCTTATATAAAATTTTAATTTTCAGAGGATGGCCGATATCAGCTGCGTAAAGACGAGTAGGATAAATCTCGTAGATCTTGCTGGATCAGAAAGGCAAAAGCTAACTGGTGCAGCTGGAGAACGCCTGAAGGAAGCTGGGAACATCAATCGCTCCCTTTCACAGCTGGGGTATGTTCTTAAGTTGGAAAAATTCTCTGTTGTTTAGCTATCAAAAATCTAATTACTTCATCTACACAAAAACATGCATTTCATATTTCTCTTAATCAATGAGTTAGGCTAAAATATCAAAAAAAAAAAAAAAAAAAGGAGCAAAAACTTGACTTAATCAGGACTTGTTTGGCTTTGTGCGGTGTGCCTAGACAGCTCCATTTCGTAGAAATAAAAAAGACCAGGACACCCCCTTCTTTTCTTTTGATTTATGCTGCATCAATGGGGTAGATAGGAGTTAATCAGTAATGGGAAGGCGTTAATTTCAATATCTATAAACGGTAACAATTGCTCAGTCTATTTGATAGAATTGATAGATATGAAACCCTCCCCATTCTTGATTTTATCAATCAGACAAAAAAAAAGAATAAGAATTAAAATCTTACCATTAGCTAATTGGATGACGAAGATAGGAACTTGGTCCATTTTAAGATGCAATGAATTTTACTTCATTCAGCAATCTTGGCCTTGGCACCATAAGAAAATTTCCTTTGTTTTTGGTTAAAAGAGTCCCAGCACCACCATAAGAAAATTTCCTTTGTTTTTGGTTAAAAGAGTCCCAGCACCATTGAATTGGTCCATCTAGGGATCCTTTTGGCTTTCTGGAAGTTTTTGCTTTCCTGGTTCGATTATGTACATTTTGTGACCTGCTATATAGTACCGACTACCGATTGAATGTGTCTGATCTACCTTATCAATGAATGTGGTTGGGATCCTCTAGAGCGAGTGCATGAGAAATTCATTTCCTTGATATTAATGTCAGAGGGTTTCCAGTAAATGTGACGAGTCTTGTTATGTGTGTGCCTGACTGGTTATTACTGTTTTTTCCTCCTATAACTAGAAGTCATTTATAAATACTGACTTTAGGGTTGATCTTTTTGTGTACTAAAGGAACACTTCTGCTCCTTTCTATCTCCTGCAAAGTTATACAGCATAGCATGGGACCACCATTTTTTTCTCTGAAGAAATAGAAAATAGTGAAGCTTAGGCTTCCTTTTTCTGTAAGAGTTTTGCAGAATTACTGTTTTTGAGATTATATTTTCACCTATGCTTCTGATTACACTATTTTTCTTTTTTGAGATTTGCAGGAACTTGATAAACATTCTAGCAGAAGTTTCCCAAACGGGAAAGCATCGGCACATTCCCTATAGAGATTCCAAGTTGACATTTTTGTTACAGGAATCTCTTGGTGGGAATGCGAAACTTGCAATGATATGTGCCATTTCTCCAGCCCAGAGGTACAATCAGAACCATACTTTCCTCAATTGTATTTCATTCTCGTAAAGTTTGCATTTCAAATTCTTTCACTTTATGTAATTGTTGATAATTTAGAGTCTTTTACTCTTCTTGATAATGCAGTTGTAAGAACGAGACTCTCAGTACCCTGAGATTTGCCCAGCGCGCAAAGGCAATCAAGAATAAGGCAGTGGTTAATGAGGAAATGCAAGATGATGTAAATGTGTTAAGGGAAGTTATACGACAGTTAAAGGTAAGCACTAAAATCCTTTTCTTGTTAATATCTGTCTTAACGATCGGCATATTCCTTGCTTTATGAGTCTTGGTGGAATGAATGCCTTCTTTTCCTTTTTACAGGATGAGCTGATAAGAGTGAAGGCCAATGGCTCTCAAGCAGATCAAAATGGAAATTATTCATCAGGGTGGAATGCGCGTAGAAGCTTAAACCTTTTGAAATTCAGTCTCAACCGTCCAATGGCATTACCTCCTCTAGACGAGGACGGTGACACAGAAATGGAAATTATGGATGAGGCTGAACTATTAGGTCTCCTGCCAGAAGGAAGTAAAGAGGTTGGAATCTTGCGAAAAACTCTTTCCAAGAGTTCCTTGGTTGGTCCTTCTGAAGGATGTAACGAGGAAAAGCACAATACATGCAAGGGAGAGGAAGGTTCTGAGGCTGCAGATGTTACCATGGAGGAAGAGGTACCTGAACGAGTTGTCCAACCTGAGAACAAATTTATTCATGGTGCTGGGCAGCAGAACCTTGAAAATTGTTCGATGGATGAAGAATCAATTCATCAAAGTTGTGAAGAAGAAAATGTTGAGGCTGGTTTGAAGAAATCCACGTTGAAGAGGCTTGATGGTGATTCTTCTCAAGAGCCCATTGAAATTGAGTGTCTTCCATCGCTCGCCATTAATTTGATCAATCAAGGAGTAAAAGGGGAACTGGTAGCCTCAGAACCTTCTAAATGTACAGAGGGTGATGCAGCCTGTAGAGACGTTAGTGTAGTTACAAATGATATATCTCCTATTTTGAAATCTCCCACTCCAAGTGTTTCACCAAGAGTTAATAGCAGTAGAAAAAGTCTTAGGACATCATCAATGCTGAGTGCTTCTCAGAAGGATCTTAGAGTGAGTAAGCTGGATGAACCACCGCCTTTGTCCTTTGCTAAGCCTTCGAACAGTATTTGCTTAGACTCTCGAACTAATCAGAGAAGTAAAAGTTGTTTCACATCGACTCAACATTTAGCTGCTAGTCTGCATAGGGGACTTGAAATTATAAGTAATCGCAAGAGTACATCTTTGAGGCGATCCTCATTCAGATTTTCTTGCAAACCTGCTGACATTAGAGCAATTATTCCAGTTGCTAAAGTAGATGTAGGGGTCCAAACTATTACTACAGATGATCAATCATTTCAAGGAGGGTCGATTTTTTTGTGTAGTAAATGTAAGACAAGGAATTCCCAGCAAGAGCTTAAAGACGCCAATGATGGCTCAAACATGCAATTGGTTCCTGTCGATGAATCACAGTTGGTACCTGCTGAAGGATCACAGTCCTTCCAGAAGTTCAAGATTCAAGTACCCAAAGTAAGTTAGAAGATTTTTATGAGTTGTTTGGTTTTTGTGCTCTGTCGTACTTATTTCTGTGCATATTTTTACAGGAAGTAGAAAAGGTATTGGCAGGGGCAATACGGAGGGAGATGGCATTGGAAGAAATATGTGCCAAGCAAACTTCTGAGATCATGCAACTCAACCGCTTGGTAGGTTTTGGTTGGTTAATTGAGCAACTTGTGACGTTCATTTATTTCCTTCGTCTCTTTGACATGCATTGCAACCAATGGCAGATTCAACAATACAAACATGAGCGAGAATGCAATGCCATTATTGGCCAAACACGCCAGGATAAGATTGTTCGTCTTGAGAGCTTAATGGATGGAATCCTACCAACAGAGGAGTTCATGGAGGATGAATTGTTATCACTCACTCATGAGCATAAGGTATGTTTCTGACTTGAACTTTGTCTATTGATAGGTACATTTTCTCCTCTTGCTATACATGTCTAATTCATGATTTTCAGCTTCTGTGGGAGAAATATGATAATCATCCAGAAATATTAAGTGCGAAAATTGAACTAAGAAGAGTTCAAGATGAGGTGGAACGGTACCGAAACTTCTTTGACTTGGGTGAGAGGGATGTTTTGCTGGAGGAGATTCAGGATTTGAGAAGCCAGCTCCAGTTTTATGTAGATTATCCACCGAAGTCATGCAAGAAAGGAAGTTCTCCTCTACAATTGGCTTATCCATGTAAGTCAAGTGAGCGTTCGCTTTTATCCACTATTCCAGAGTCAACTGAGGAGAGTGCTGAGCAGAGACTTGAGAAAGAGAGGATTCAATGGACTGAAACAGAGGGTAAATGGATTTCTCTTGTAGAAGAATTGAGGTTAGACTTAGAAGCTAGCCGCGGCATGGCTGAAAAGCATAAACAAGAACTAGATTTGGAGAACAAGTGCTCGGAAGAGCTGAAAGAAGCAATGCAGATGGCAATGCAGGGACATGCACGCATGCTTGAACAGTATGCTGAACTTGAAGAGAAGCATATGCAATTGCTTATAAGGCATAGAAAGATGCAAGATGGTATAGAGGATGTCAAGAAAGCAGCTGCAAAGGAAGGAGTGAGGGGTGCTGAATCTAAATTTATCAATGCTCTTGCTGCAGAAATTTCAGCTCTAAAAGTAGAAAGGGAAAAGGAGAGGCGATATTTTAGGGATGAAAATAAGGGGCTTCAGGCCCAACTTAGGGATACTGCTGAAGCTGTACAAGCTGCTGGTGAATTGCTTGTGCGGCTTAAAGATGCAGAAGAAGCTATCGCAGCCGCTGAGGTTAGTTTTGGATTCAATTATTTCCTAGTTACGTTTTATTCTATCGGTATGTATTTTCTCGTCATTGCAGCATTAGAACTTGCTTTCCCGGTTGTTTACAGTCAGCTACTCATTATATGCTACTCCTTGCATCATTATATAGTTCCTATCATCTCCATTTTCACCTATGATCCCAGATTTTTTTTTACTTCTAATTCTAATTCTACATAAAAGGGTCTTGGTATTGAATGTTTTTGTGTAAATATCCCTGTAATTTCAAGGCTTGTCGTGTAAATGAGTTAAACACATCTTTTATAAGAATATCTAAAGTAGTGAGGAGTATTTGAACTAACCTCACTGCAACCAAGGTTAGCACAGAGACATCCTGCTTTTGTCTCGTAACAAGGAAACAGTTCTTATTGTCTTCCCGCTTTCTTCTCGAAAGAAGGAAACATTTCTTATTATCTTACCAGAACACTCTTCCTCTTTCTTTAAGAGAGTGGCATTCCTGTTAGTACTAGCTCACCTCAAACAAGTATTTTCAATCAATATATAACCTGGAATTTTTATCTGAATATAGATATTATTTTCTGTTGCTTTGATCTCCTACAAACTCTTTTTACTGTTTTTCTTCAAACTATTATGCAATGTCGGATACGCGTTTGGATCTGATTACGTTGGTCCTTCAGTAGAAAGTCTCTTCTCATTGACTGTGAATTATGTAGTGCTTCCACTGGATGTGGAAATTGGCTATGTTTGAGCTATTAGTGTTAAAACATTTGATCTTGTTGTGTGTATGTACTCTAGGTGACACATATCTTGAACCTTGCTTTTCATGATATATAATGAGAAATTATAGCCAGCTTATTTGGTTGCCCCTGAAGCAGATTACTCTTCTTTTAGTTATGTACTTTTTGGCCAGAGTTCTCTAATAAGTTCTAATGTTATGCAGAAACGAGCGATTGAGGCAGAGCAAGAAGCTAACACGGCTTACAGACAGATTGATAAACTGAAGAAAAGACATGAAAAGGAGATCAACAATTTGAATCAGTTACTCGAAGGATCCTGCCTGCCTAATGAAAGATCAGAAGTCATATATGATAATTCCGAGACAACAACATATGATGCAGGGGAGATGAATGATGGAGGTGATCAGCCGTGCAATGAAGAATCCGATTCATTTTACAATAGAGAAGACGAGGACTTAGCAAAATTAGTAGAGCCCTCTTCTTGGTTCTCTGGATATGATAGGTGCAACATATAGACTAGGAAATGTGTGGTGGTGGTGTTTGTTGTATGTACCAATATTAGTATGTTACATAGTTTTGGAAAGGTGACCGAAGTAACTCGAAGTGTAATTACTCCAACTAGCATGTAAATTTTATCATATCCAGTTAACCAAAACAAAAGATATCAACATGCTCTGTTATACTAGTGATATGACTAATTTGGATTTGGTACAATTTTGGATTTCAAGCCTCCAACAAAGGGAAAATTTCATTCTCTATCAAGGTTTATACTATTTTATCAAGCATTACCTTCATTTTATCCTTGGGATGGCCATATTTCTACACAACATTGAAAATCATATGCTGATGTAGCCTGTAGGGGTGTGGAAGGTATCATTTTTTTCAAAAAATTAGAATTTGGATTATTTGGATAGGGTGGGACGACCTAGAAATAGACACAATAGGAACTGTAGAAAGATACCAAGAATGAAATGGATGTTTACTAGTAGCTTAGATCATTTATTTGCTTGGTTTTGGTGTCAATAGGATAGGGGGCAAATTTTCAAGTAGCTCAGACTAGTATGGCATTGTTTTTTTTTTATATAATATTTGGAAGCCAAGAACAGACAGTCCATTAGTACTTGGGAAAAAATCGGCAGCTTGGTTGATATTGTAGTCTATCATATCATGGAGACCATTAAACAAATAGCTTGTGGGATTGTCTTCTCTGACATGTAACTCTCCCTTACTTGTGGACCATTTTTTCTCTCTTTTTTGCATAGACACTTCTTTTTCACTCAAATACAAAAGATAGGAAAGATATCATGTAGGCTCATTCCCGAGCCATATATTAGCCATGGAATTGTGTTGGATCCCATAATTGATTTCGTAACACCGATGTTCAGACCAGTTTGTGTGCATCTCAAATATTTCAATAAGTATCGATATCGAGTAACTTCGTCCAACAAGGCGGATAGAATGAAATCACCTAACAAAATCATTTTTCAAAAAATCATCCAAAATCTCAAATTTTCAAATGCCAACATGCCTCCGCTTTTGTACTTAAATACAGTAATCGTATACACAAATCCGGCCAAATAATCGTATATTGAATTATTGAAATGATTTAATTGTCAATATATTTCTTTTACCATATTTGTGTGATTAAGAAATACATTCCAATTTATGTGATATACTTTTATTTTTAGTCTATCAAAAAAAGAATGATACATTTCTATATTTAGAAATATTTTAACTTTAAACTTCTCCTTTTATTCTTAGTGAAATTATTTCAGTGTACAAATATTTATGACTTGTTTTAGGTAATAAATTTGAAAGTCTTCCTTTCTTTCTAAGGTCTGATCAAATTATATCATATAAATCGGGACTGATGGAGTACCACTTATCCTAAACCATAATGAGATTATAGACTAAAAAATCTAATAATATGTATGATATGTGTTGTGTGTGTGTGTGAATATATGAATGTATATAAACAATTTTTCTCCTTTATTGTAGGAAGGGATAAGGACCACCTTCAAAGAAAACCAATGGGGCAAATGGTGATGAAAATGACATGTAGATGAAACCTACCATTTTAAACAGGAAAGGGAAATTGAACAGTAACATGGAGCAACTCTTGGTTCTCTTTGTGGTCCATTATAGATACAATGTTTGTTAATTACGATTATCTCATTTGGCCCATGGAGAGAAACAACTCTTTGAAAAAGGAAAATATAAATTAAACAAAAGAAAGTGATTGGTGGGCGCCATTTCTACGACAAAAGCCTTGTATTTAATTAGAGAAGGGTAAAGGGGTTGATTCATTATCCACCTAATTTTTAACCGTGTGTTAGTAACCCTGGCGGCTTCTCAATTATATTTAAAAAAAATAAGAAAAAGATGTAGGTATGAGAATATTTATTCAGATTCCTCTATCTTATTTGATCTTTGATTATAGCATGATTTACAAAATCGGATTCAATAATGATATTGTTAAAGTAGTACTAATGTCTTGTTAGAGTAAAATGTGCTTTAAAAAATAGTACAATGTGCTTTAATAAAACAATCTTAAGAAAGATTACTTTGACTATAAGCAAATCACATTGCTACAACCCAAATCTATGTACTTGATATAGACATTAAGTAGAAATCCTGAGATATTCTTGAAAGATTAAATGAGGTGAAAGCAAAATGATGAAGTTGGTTATTAAATCTTCACAATCACAGCCTGCTTTTTTTTATTTATTAGTTATCATACCAAACATATATCAGAGAAAATTTGCTGCTTAAGTTGAAAGAAAGAGACATAAAGTGAATGGAAGGTATGATAAATACATCATGGTGGAGAAGGTTATATTGACAGCCTGGTAAATGGACCCCTCTTCCAACCACATAACAAGGACTTGATAATCCAAAGTATAGTGCATATACCAATGTCCAGTATTCGTATTGGAGCTTAATTAAATTCATCTTTACGCTGAAAAGTTTCATATTGAGATGTAAAACGCTCCTAGCAAAGACGACTTCATACCTAAGTTCCGAATCCTAAACACCTAATAAGATTTACGGGTATTTATCACAAGCTTTATTGATTTAATACATACAATATATTTCAAGATCTTTAATTAGCATACTAATTATGCAGGGATAAAAATAATAATGCAGGAACTAAAATACAAAAATTATTATGAGATATGTACCTAATTATAAGAGGTTATTAGATTCAAACTTATAATTTTATAATTTGAATTGTGACCTCTTAATTATTGAAATATTTCTGTAAGAAAAAAAAGGTTTATTATATATTATTTCAAAAAGATGAAACACTATTGTGCAAATGTTATTTGCTTTTATCGATCTAATTATCACTTGATTTTGGTACTCTTCAATTTTATGTCGAAGTTTATTCATTTCGAAATCAAGCTTGAATATCACATGGCTTTCTAATTATCTCTGATTACGACTAAGCGAGATTTAGATAATGTCTCATAGTGCACTTCTATTATTTTTCAATACGGTATGCGACCTATAAAAA